>JAODUE010000008.1:476040-491142 GCA_027564755.1 Amblyopsis hoosieri
TATCTGCTCATGGTCTGCTAGCTGCCCATTCTCTGTACATGCTGAAAACTATAATCTAGTGTTTCTACACTGCCCTGTCTTTGTAATAAGGAACACGAAGTGGTGCAGGCCACACAACACTGTGTTACCAATGTGTGTGACACAGATTCTGAGGGAGCACCCTATGGCATCGACTGGATTTCTAGATTATCAACAATGTAGTTATCCGATTAATCGGAAAAAATAATCGATAGATTAATCGACAAAAAAATAATAGTTTGGTACAGCACTACACATAATATTTGTCTGAGCACCAAGTTTTTGAACCTGAAATGCATTGGTGGAATGCAATAAGCCTTAACTGTAAGATCACATTTATTCAAACTAGGCTATTTTAGTTTAGCCTGGATATACTGAGCTTACTTCTAGGAATGAGAAACTTTGGTCAAAAGAACAGGTCAAATTAAAAAAACATTACGAGGAGGACGGTTTACTATGCCCTTTTCTTGCAAGCTCTTTACTAATTATTTCACGGTATAAGTATTATTTTCTTTAAGACATGAAAAACATTGTGCAAAGTGCAAATTAATAATGATAATGAGCCTGTATGTATACATTACAATACTGAAACTGTACTTTTGGAGATCGTTCACCTTTACCCAACTATTAAAACTTCAATAGACGTTGCACTCACTTGTAAATGCCACGAGCCATGTTTTCTATATATTTTGCTTTGTCCTGTAGGCCACAGTGATAGTGGTAGGTCTTCACACAAGCCTTAATCTCACACCCAATTGTTGCACCCAACTGAGCACATAGAGTACATTTCTGAAAAAATAGCAAAAGGTCAAACTCATTGGTAATATTCGTATACGTGATTTTGTGAGAAACTGCTAAGACATCAGAATAATTTTTAATGGACTAAGTCCCCGCACCATTCTCTTCCCTCTCTTGATTTCCTGAATGACCGTCTTCACCTCAAAGTTACCAAACTCGGCCCGCGACGTGGTCGTCAGCTGGACTGTTCCCGATGAGAAAAGCTATGCAGATTGTTGAGGACAAAAGAAAAATCCAGGTTGTGACAGCTTTAGGTCAGATGTTCTGTAAATATTCATTCAGGAGCAGAAGCACACAGCTAACCGTGTCAATAAGCGTTGCGACGGTCTTACCATGCACTTGTAGTGTGCAGCAACCTTCTTTGCGTTATCGGCATGCAGCATGCCCCTTGTTTCATTTTCCTCCTCACCAGCATGGCAGAAGCCACAGCGCTGAACAGCATCCCCAGAGTTGCTTCTCAGAGGTGACCTATCCCGCTGAAACAAGCACACAGTAAAGACCAAAAAAAGAAAACAAAGCAGACCATTAGAAGCCACTAGGTGCAAAGAGATTAGGCTCACTGCCACTGTCCAACTTGGACCAAGACACAATCAAATGGAATGCAACACAGCTCCTTACATGTGATGAACTCTCCTCATCTGCCCCCTGCGAGGAAGTAGAACGTGTGTCTTCTGATTGGCCTTGAGAGCCAACCTTATGTCTTCCCTTCTCAAACCTTCCTCGTCCTCTACTTTGTGGAGGTGACGAATCTGAATCATTAACCACGCCTCCCTCTTCATCTGACCACACACACCAACCACCATGCATTAAGACAAGGCTTACTTGCATCCAAAACATAACAGGTAATAGTAGACAAATACGGTATACTAGATAAGCCGTTTTATTACAACAATGTCTGCACATGCTATACATGTACTGTACATCAGTGTCAGTTAGTGAAAATTTGCATCAGCCTGACTATTTCTAGCCACAGAACAGCTCTATCACATTACTTAGATGTTCTTGTGGCAAATTAAGAGATTATTGGGACATATGAAATGTTTTTATTTACAGTAATATTGACATTAATATTATATGTAACCATTAACATTTTTGAATGATTGCCACCTCACATTTAATAGTGAGAAACAGGTGGCTTATGAACTCCACCTCAGAGGTAGAGGAATAGTGCAATTATATATTATTTTTATGAGATGTATCTAATTTGTAGTGTGTGTTCTATGGGTAAGTGAGTGTATGTGTGTCTGTGATAGATAGATAGATAGATAGATAGATAGATAGATAGATATACACACACACACACACATACATACATACACACATACATACATACATACATACACACATATACATACACACACACAGTTAAGAAGATCTGTTCAATTTTGTAATGCAGGATATACCGTGTAGTACAGAGAGCTTACGATGTTAAACTATACCTTCTGAAGCATCCTGGGAAGCATCTCTGTGTTTGCGACAATAAACACTACATACAGAACAAAAAAATTATTTAGAATACATTTTTATTTTGCACAATTTACAGGATCCTGCAAAAGATCAAAAGGGGGTCACTTACAGGTAAATTCCTTGTGAAGGATTCTCTTTGATCTGAGCTCTGTCCTTTAGGGCGCAGAAGTAGTGATAGGTCCTCCTACAGGTCTTCACGTCACAGCCAATAGTAGCACCCGGTCGGTGACAAGAAGAACACATCTGGGGTGAAGACAACAGAGCATCTTTCAGTAATCAGTACAGAACCAGACATATGCGCATGTTGAGCAACTATATATACAGTACTGCTTTTGAACTTATTAGAAACTGATATATAAAGTATTAAGGGGAAGTAAATTCAAAAAGAAAAAGCAAACATAAATAGAGCATGGGTGATGCAGACATTGCTCTATGAAAGTCTCAATGCAAATACCATTTGGTCCAAGTGTCAATATGCACAATTGTTAGTAAAGTGATGTTATGTGCAATATAGTAAGCCTACTGTATGTATGTATGTATGTATGTATGTATGTATATGTACACACAATAACACACACTACAGTGTAAGCACTATGAATGTCCTATAACTAGATAAATTGTAATTGGAAAATGATGTAGTCTATTTGATAATAATAATCTTTATTTGTATAGCACTTTTCATTCTAATTGCAGCTCAAAGTGCTAATGGAAACTAAAGGGTACAATAAGACAACGTATACACTACTGTAGCAGTCGTCCACATCCTTAAAAGACTAGTTCTACACTTTACCCAAGAAAACAAGAGAACTACCTATTAATGTAGTATTCTTCAAATTGTCATTTCACTTAAAGGCAGGGTTAGTCATTTTCGAGAACGCTTGCCAACAATATCCCTCCGCGGCGCCACTCTACACATTGAAACTGAAGCAAAGCGTACTACTACGACTTCGTTGATGGGAGCGGTTTTCGACATTTTGTTTATGTTCCTATTTACGGTGCCAGGGCTGTGTAGAAATATCTGATTCTTTGTTCAACACGCACAGAGAACGGCATGATAGAGAAATGTGAGCAGATATTTGGTGAATTTGACTAAATGTGTATTAGCTTACAAATAGCTGACATTACCTTTAAAACGTATTATGTAAAAACTATATACTTACCAATTTGTTTCCCCTTTTTATCTCTTTTTTTACATCCTCAATGGAAAATCCACCAATGTTGTTGTCTGACTGAGATGTAACCAAGGCAGAGGAGAAAAGCTGTGGAATAATAGTATGTGTTATTACAATAAATAAATATATAAATACACCATGAAGGTGGCAATTTCTTTTTTTTTTTTTTGCACAATAGCTTTGTTTGCATTTATGCACTATTTTTCAAAATATTTCAATATTCCAAACAATAATAGACACATTCAGCACAATAGTGACCTGAACTAATATTCACACTCATAAGTGTAGGCCAAAGTTCTACTATGGGCATGTAGTCACTTCCTTCCTCACCATGCACTTATGGTGGGCTGCAACCTTCTGGTTGTCAGATACCAGCAGCTGCCCACACTCCTTGTCCCGGCTGGTTCTGCAGAAGGCACATTTGGGCAGGCGTGCAGCGGTGCCTTTCCTCTGTCCCGACATGGCTCACCACTGTGTGTAAACCCGAGTCTCCAACTTCAAATTTGTACCACATAATAATAGATTAACAGTGTATAACAGGATTTACAACAGGACTCATACACTTATCTTAAAAACACCAACGGTCACACTTTGGGGAAAATAAACATGTCGCAGGTCTAACACATTGAATTCACGTAATATCTCCTCGCAGTCTGCTATTTTACCATTCTCTGTGTGTGCTAATAACAATAATAGTAGTTATTAACAGCTCTGGTTCCTCAAATAGGACCATAAACAAAGTGGTGCACCATACATAACATCTATACTATACCTTAAATGAAACTAAAACCGGCCCTTAAATATCAATGCTGAAGGTATTAACTCTAGGAAGGATAGAGGACAACATACAATAGCATTCATCTATATTATAGTGACCAAAACACACACACACACACACACGCACACACACGCACACACACGTGTACCCTTATTCCATCTTGCCCCACAGTAGGCTACATACTCCATCATTTTCAATAGAACCAGTGAGTTATGTTTGCAAATAATTGGGCTAAATTATATTATGGGAAGCAATTGACTGTGTGCACAAAAGATGGAGTGATTTACACATTGTAATCTATTGTAACACGACGACTTTCGATTCACTGTAAAATAAAGCAGCATTTCAGCCTGCTAATAAATCATTAAGAAATCAAATCGACCCAAAGCTTAGTTCGATTTTCAACATCAAATCTTTAACACCAATGTGGGGTAGAAGAGAAACGTAGGCAATAGGCCTATCATTCCATATTAAGGTATCGAGTCAAGGACACGATTAGATTAACTACAATTTTGAAAATGTAAAGAAGTTAAACTATCAAATCTACATACGTGTAGGCTATCATATATTATCAACAATCGAAAGTGGGTGATTTAATCTCTAGCAATCTGCTTCGATGCCTCATAAGCCACAATGTAGCTGCCATGATAGCTACAGTAGGGCCAGGATTTTCATTTCGCTGTACGGCGGCAAAACCGACAGACCAAGCGCCAGTAACACAATACTACTTAGACGAAGTAAATAGTAACTTTACGGTCGGGGTTTTTATAATGTATTGTCTGAGGATAATGATTCATTACAGGCATTCGGTGAATATGTTTATCGTAAGCCATTTACCCTGGTGGCAACGCCAATATTAACCACATTTCGCCTACAAACTTTTGAATTAAAGGGGGTGTGTTTCTCCATCAAACTACATTTAAAACACGATCATATGATCGACAAAAAATCTAGCTACTGGTTGTTACAGAAATAGAAAGGTCAAACGCAGTATGATTCATTAAATATATATTAAAACGTGATACCACAAAACTACGAAGGTTTTCCTTTAAATGTAAAAAATTACAAATGACATGCGTGGGTCTTTGCTACCCATTTTGAAGCAAAGAGCGCCATACGTGATGTATTCCTCTGAAAGAGGACATCTGCGTGTTTGTCTACCAGCATTATGGCCTAAAACAACAGTAGGCCGTAAAGGAGAGTATACGTTTTTCAAACACGGAGGAGACATTATAAAAGCTTACCTGTTTTGGTAATATTACTACGCCGATGTACAGAATATGTAGGAAAGTGTGCTTGGAAGGTAGTGTATTCTTTTCCGTCCTTTCTGGGCTGATCGCGCTTGTGTTCCGTTTCACCACTGCGTAGCATTCAAGTGACGTTGGCAAATCGTTGCGTTCAGTGTTGCATCCCACAAATAAAAATACGTTTTAGACACTTTGTCTCATGTCTGCATTGTATTTAAAAATCTCATCAAAACTGATTATATTTAGCTACGAAATAGACACATCAATGTAGCCTACGGTGTAGGTGTCAGGCTATTTGCGCCCATACATGTGCTGAACAAATGTCTGTCTTCCCATGTACTCTTAGCCAAACATAATAAAGTATAAATGATTATTATTTATGTTTTTTATTTAATTATATTTGCATTTTGTAAACAGTTATGCAAAGGAAAGTAATACATAACACTCAGTCAATTATTACAGGAATGTACGTATGCTGAACTATATAATAATTACATTGTATAATCTGGTCATTGTTATTCTGAAATAAAACATTGTACTGGTGAATCTATTTCTACGTATTGGCTGTGTAACATATTTTGTACAGATCAACTTTTAGCCTAAACATTAAGCATGTATGATTATTATTCCGCCATTGACCGGTGAGCGGGGCTTTCCCTTCACAATCACGTGACAAATAGACTAGAGCTCAATGGTGTAACATCCCCTTCTGCTCCTCCCATGTGAGCTACACTGGGACAGAATGTGCGCGTCTCATATAGAATTGGGGTGTTGCCACGTCTTATTTTCGTGAAAAGGATTGGTTTAGAATTATGTCAGTCAGTTTGCAGTTAGAAACAAAACATACCAACCCAATGTAGCTGCCAATGTACCTCGGATAGGAAATAACGAAAGAACAGATAGCCTGAAGAGAACAGGGAAATGAAGTTGTCAGACAGGCCGACCAAGTAGCACTATCTCCAGTC
Organism: Amblyopsis hoosieri; assembly: GCA_027564755.1. NCBI lineage: Eukaryota > Metazoa > Chordata > Actinopteri > Percopsiformes > Amblyopsidae > Amblyopsis > Amblyopsis hoosieri. Next base: position 482,486 of record JAODUE010000008.1, read on the forward strand.
AGCCAGCTAACAAGCTAGTTAGATGACGGACGGTCAAAAACTGTGTGATTTACATGGGAGACGCTCGCTGTGAAGGTCGTTACTTTGTTCGGGCTGTAGTTACATTGAACTAGTTTAGCGGGCGCTAGAAAGCTAACGTCAGAAATTCTTGGAACAGACATTTCTTAGCATAGAAATAAGTTACTGGTAACGCTTAGCTACTGTAGCTAGTTGACATTAGCTAGCTAACATTTAGCCACAGCAGCTCCTTCAAGTTCAACACATATTTGGTGAGTCTTGTCAGCTTTGCTATTCATTTAAAAGTTTTCAGTGCTTTCCTGTGTAGTATCAGCTGTTTGTTTAATGACGACAACGTTTGCTGTGCTAATGTACACATTAAGTACGGTACTGTAATTGCCATCTCACAGAGCGACCAAATAACTGGAGTTAATTGTGTAATGGTGCATATTTATGTTTATTTCTGAACTCTTTGTGTAGCATCAGTGTTTGGGTTGCAATTGTTGCATAACAGAAAATAAATGTTATTACTACCAATTGTTGTCATACAAATGTTATTACTATCTGGCAAGCCATGATCAAAATGACAATATTATCTACGTGCATTACAGATCTCAAAACAGAACAAAAGTCTATTTTAACCTGAAGAACATGCTGAAACCTTGATTTCTATATTATTCCTAGACTGTAGCTGTTGTTTTCAAAGCTGTTTAATTTGAAAGTGATTATACCACACAAAAATTGCACTGGTTTTATTCTCTTTTATGTTTAGGGCTCATTTACACCTGCATCATGCCTTTTCCTTTTGGAAAGTCTCAGAAGAGTCCAGCAGAAATAGTAAAGAGCTTAAAAGATAATGTAGCCTACATGGAAAAGCTTGATGCCACCGAGAGCAAGAAGTGTGAAAAGGTATTGCCTTTCTCTGGGTGTCATATTGGGAAAAATGTGTCTCTATCTGCTAGCAATGACGAATGTTCACAGCTACTGACTGTGTTCATTTTTTTAAGGTTGCAGAAGAGGTGTCAAAGAATCTCTCTTCTTTGAAAGAGGTTCTGTGTGGCACAGGTGATAAGGAGCCACAGACTGAGGCGGTGGCTCAGCTTGCACAAGAGCTGTACAACACCAACCTCCTCATTGCTCTCATTGCAAACCTGCCTAGAATTGATTTTGAGGTAAATGTACTTTGGAAATAATTTCTTTAGGGTACAGATGTTATGCAAGTTCAATGGATTTGCATGCATAGAGACAGAGCGCAACATGTCATACTCTGAAAACCACACCCACCGTGGGGGAAACCGTTCTCAGCACTGCATTGACTTTGCATTGCGTTAAGCTAAAGTAACGTCATTTCTGACTTGTACAAAAAAACTTAAACCTTCCTAAAAGCTGTTGTGTGACAGGATGCCCTACCCACAAGGTAAAGAACCAGGAACTAAGTGTTGGTAACCTGTCTAACTGATAGAGTAGTGGAGAAGGAGAAAGGGAGACCTAACTGGATACAGGCAATAGAGACACACGTCATATTGCATTGACAACTACACCTAGGTAGACACAAACTGTATTCCAAATGCTTTACCTAACGCTAAATTATTATTTTGGCATGCTATGTCAACCATTCACCACACATAGACATATAGAGTATTAGGATCCCACAGTTTAATTATTTTTCCCTGATAATGCCCCGTAATGCCTCACGTCTAGTTGCCTGTATACATTTTCTCTCCTCAAAACCTTTTTTTTTTTTTGTGTTCGACTGGTTATGCAAACTTAGTTCTGGGTTCTTTACCTTGTGGGTAGTGCATCCTGTCACACAACAGCTTTTAGGTAGGTTAACATTTTTTGGTAGAAGTCGGAAATTACATTAGCTTAGCTTAACGCAATACAAAGTCAATGGAGAGCTATGGAATGTTTTCCCCCCTGGCATGGGCGGGACTTAAATGCGCTCTGTCTCTATGTTTGGGATAGCTAGGCCCAAAGCCAACATTTCTTGACATGTCAATCAATTGTTAATTACTGTTACTTTTACAGGGGAAGAAGGATGTGGTGCATTTATTCAGCAACATTGTTCGACGTCAGATTGGCACTCGCACACCAACTGTAGAATACATATCTTCACACCCACAGATCCTGTTCATGCTCCTGAAAGGGTTAGTCTCTTAGCTAAAGGAGTCTGCTGTGTGAAATGAGCATAAAGCATTGGTTAGATATAGTGCAGAGGTCTTCCAATGTTTTTCAGGCCAAGGATACCTTGGCTGATATAAATATGGCACAGGGACCCCCTATCACATTTTTGTTTCTTGGCCAACAATGTGTAGGTTGGCATATAGTGTCATGTACAAAAGTAGGCAATTTACTAAGACATTAAAGCCAGGTTGTATTTATGTTAATGTGATGAAAGTAAATTTGGGATTAAATCATTTGGAGGACTCCCGGCTGTACCTCAGAGGACCCCCTAGGTGTCCCGGACCCCCTGTTGAAGACCTCTGATATAGTGCCCTTTTAAATTTGGGGTAAATCATTGATGCCCTAACATGCACAAACCTGTACAGATACGAGAGTTCAGAGGTGGCGCTGAACTGTGGAATGATGCTGAGAGAATGCTTACGTCATGAACCTTTGGCACGGACTGTGCTTTTCTCTGAAGAGTTCTACTGTTTCTTCATTTATGTGGAGTTGTCGACCTTTGACATTGCTTCAGATGCGTTTGCTTCCTTTAAGGTACACTAAGTTCTAAATATAATCTTTTTATAAATCTTCATTTTCACCCTGAGATCTAATTTACCAGCCGCTGATATGCTTCTACAGGATCTTCTCACAAGGCACAAGATTATGTGTGCAGATTTCCTGGAGACCAATTATGACAGGGTAGGTATTAGTGTTATCTAGAGTAGGGGGGCAGGGGGTAATACATAATGATACAAATTCAACTTTTATTTTTCATATCATAGGTATTTAATGAATATGAAAAGCTCCTGCATTCTGACAACTATGTGACCAAACGTCAGTCTTTAAAGGTAATAAACTTGCAACTCCTATACAACTAATTTCAAATACTGTATTTAAATATCTATGGATAATATAAATTATGGTAAACTAACTTGCTTTTTTGAAATTTGCTTGTATCTACATTTAGCTATTAGGAGAACTTCTCCTGGACAGACACAATTTCACTGTTATGACCAAATACATCAGCCGGGCAGAGAACCTTAAACTGATGATGAATATGCTAAGAGATAGCAGTCGTAACATCCAGTTTGAAGCGTTCCATGTCTTTAAGGTGTGTATTGCTTTGGTGGGGTGAAAAAGGAATTAAATTGTGTTCCTTGATGCATATGTATTTTTAAGGTTTATGCAGTGAGGGGAAAAAAATATTTGATTCCCTGCTGATTTTGTGCATATGCCCACTGTCAAAGACATTATCAGTCTATAATTTTAATGGTAGGTTTATTTGAAAAGTGATAGACAGAATAACAACAAAAACATTTCAGAAAAATGCATGTCAAAAATTGTATACATTTATTTGTATCTTAATGAGTGAAATAAGTCTGCGACCCCTCTAAATTAGAAAGATTTATGGCTCCCAGGTGTCACTTTGTTACCTGTATAAAAGACACATGTCCACAGAAGCAATCAATCAATCAATAAGATTCCACACTCCACCATGGCCAAGACCAATGAGATGTCCAAGGATGTCAGGGTCAAGATTGTAGACCTACACAAGACTTCAATTGTTTATAAGACCATTGGCAAGCAGCTTGGTGAGATGGTGACAACAGCTGCGGTCACTCGCAAATGTAGGAAACTGTCAATCTCCCTCAGTCTGGGGCTCCATGCAAGGTCTCACCTCGTGGAGTTGCAATGATCATGAGAACAGTGTGGAATCACCCAGAACTACACGGGGGAATCTTGTCAATGATCTCAAGGAAACTGGGACCATGGTCACCAAGAAAATTACACTATGCCGTAAAGGACTGAAATCCTGCAGCGCCCACAAGGTCCCCCTGCTCAAGAAAGCACATGTACAGGCTCGTCTGGTTTGCCAATGAACATCTGAATGATTCAGAGGAGAACTGGGTGAGGTGTGGTCAGATGAGACCAAAATCTATCTCTATGGCATCAATTCAACTCACTGTGTTTGGAGGAGGACGAATGCTGCATATGACCCCAAGAACACCATCCCACCATCAAACATGGTGGTGGAAACATTGTACTTTGGGGGTGTTTTTCTGCTAATTGGACAGGACAACTTCACCGCATCAAAGGGCCGATGGACAATGTACCATCAAATCTGTGGTGAGAACCTCCTTCCTTCAGCCAGGGCTTGGATGGGTGTTCCAGCATGACAATGGCCCAGAACACACAGCCAAGGCAACAAAGGAGTGACTAAAGAAGAAGCATGCAGGTTCTGGAGTGGCATTGCCAGTCTCCAGACCTTAATCCCATAGAACATCTGTGAAGGGAGCTGAAGGTTCGAGTTGCCAAACGTCCGCAAAGTAATGTGTTGCAGTGGGGTCGAATAATTATTTCACTCATTAATATGCACATTTATTTATAAAAATGTTGACATGTTTTTTTTTTTTTGTCGTTATTCTGTCTACCCCTGTTCAAATAAACATACCATTAAAATTATAGACTGATAACTTCTTCGGCAGTGGGCAAACTAATAATTTAAATTTATAAATTTGAATAAGTATAGCATATTTGTTGAACTGTAGTTTCTAAGAAAATCATTGAAAAGTTAAAAAATAAGGTATTAATTGATAATCTGTTATGTGGTTTTGCTTTAAAACCATTATCTGGTACTATTACAACTAGTGTGAAATGTAACGCTTTCTCTATCCCTCTGTCCATGTCTCATGCTCCTTTTACAGGTATTTGTTGCCAACCCAAACAAAACTCAGCCTGTGCTGGACATACTGCTGAAGAACCAGGCCAAGCTGGTGGAGTTCCTGAGCCACTTTCAGACAGACAGATCTGAAGACGAGCAGTTCTGTGATGAGAAAAACTACCTGGTAAAGCAGATTCGGGACTTGAAGAGGCCCACAGCCACAGAGGAGGCCTAAGGTCAGGAAGAGGACTGCCATGGCAGGTGGTGGTAGTTTTAGATGTGGTGGGTGGAGCTATTTAACAGGTGGAGTGAAAGTGTACGAGACATGCTTCACTTTAGTAAGTACTATAACTTAAAGAAAACATAGGAAAATTGTAGAAAGTAAAATACTTCTTCCACTTTCTTTTTTCTTTGTGGCTGTGGAGGTGATCTGCACAGGGAGAATGAGTGGGCCAACTGTTATTTAAACCATAGTGCTTCTTTAGACACTGAAATGGGTCATGTGACAAGATGTTATTTAGGATCATGCATAAACTGTTACTTTTAGATTTTCACATCCATTTTCCCTTGCACAGCCCTTACTGTGAAACTAGTCCAAAGCTAACAAAAACATGAATGTTTACTTGTTCGCCTATTTCAGAAAGATGTCAATATTTTAGATATTAAAATTTGAGGAAACAAATAAATATTATTTTGCTAATGGATTTTTATGGTTTATATTTTTAAATATTAACATTTTCCCTTATAAAGACGTCAATTCAAATTCCAGCATTTATTTATTTTTTACTTTAGTGTAAACATGGGTTATATTAGGAAAGTTAGCACATTATCTTTTGTCACTAAGCTTTTGGTGAATGCATGACCTAAATAGTAATGGATATCATTCTGTTGTACAGTAGGTGCTCATGCTGTAAATGGGACTGGAAGAGAAAGTCAGAACCACATAATAATCAATTAATTGTGCTGCCATTGTAGTTGGGCTCTGTGGCCCGAAAGGGTCACTTGACTGAAATGGAAAGAAACATCAAATATTGCTTCAGGGTGTCAGGCACCCATCGATGGGTTGCTAATACAGCCAGTCAGGATATTTTGAATAATTTCAATGGGAGTGCTTGAATAGAGTGAATGGATTTGAAGCTAAATATTTTCAATTTCTGGAAAACAATGTATTGGATATATTAAACTGCGTTCATAAGGTTAAGCACACAATGTTTTTGCTTCTTAAAATCTAAAATATGTTCTACAGGATAGAAATAATATTTCTAACAGGAAAGAAATAATACTTCTAAAAGTTTACTTGCAGTGTTGCTTAAAATTTGCATCTCATGCAGGTTTGTGTGTTATAATCATAACAGAAAATAATATAAAAATTGTAATTAATTGTTTGTTATAGTTTGCTTCCTTCCATAAATTATTTCTATTTCAATAATAATTTTGCTATGTCAGTGGGGAAGTAAAGTCATGTTAAAACATTTAGACTAAAACATTTACACTTACATTTGTTACCTCCTTTGAATCAAACACTAAACCACCAAATTGAATACAACATTGTGTGCAAAAGTCAAGGTTGCGGCAATTAATTAACAATTGTGAATAATTAATTATTTAATAATTGTACAACATTATGTTGTCTTCTGATGTGATTATATACACATATTAAGTACTTCATAAATAGGCTTATGATGCATCATTTTGCTAAAATGGTGTTATATTTTCAAAGGAATTACCTGCAGGGTTTAAACAAGCAAGCACATGCATGTCTTAGATTAGGTGTGAATAACACATTTTTCAACCTTATGTCAGTTGTACACAATACTGGATTCCAATAATAATGGCACATTGCCTTACCGTAGTTGTCACTTAAACAGCATATATATCTTAATATGTTGTCTCTTTGCACAGTCTTCTAGTATATACCTCAAAGTGGTTGAGTTTGTATGTGCTGTGTTATACGTCATTCCTTGACAAGATATTGTACATGATATTTTGGATAAAGACCAGTGATTTGTATGCATACCTAAACTTAATGTTTATGTTCTGACTAGAATATGCTTTTCACATTTGAAAACTAGATTTCTGATCTAAATTCTATGTTGGGTGCCACAAATGTTAATTCATAATGAATTAAAATATGGTTATTGTACCTGTTGCCTTACGTAAAAGAAAATCAATTGGAGACCTGTATTCTTTATTTTTCTGATTTGTCAGACCCATGCAAAGTCTGAAAAGATATAAAGAACTGACCATGAGGAATCAAAATACTTGTTAATTAGAATATTTTAGATAGTATAATCTGCATCAAGTAAACCACATTAGCACATTGGTTTATTTCAGATTTTTCTGATATAATGAAAATTGTATACCACTGGTTGCTTCTGTATAATGCATACTGATGGACAATATCCTTTGCAAAGTACATATTCACATGATTCAGCTTCTAGCCTGTTTGCTGCAACACTGACACATTTGCAATGTAACACAGTTGACTGTTTTTAAATTAGGTCTCTGATTTGATACTAAAAAAGTATACATAACTTCCACTTGAAATTATCTTCAGATTGACTCAGATTGAAGTTTAATTTTTAATTTAGTCATTTATCAGATAATAATTTTGAGATTTATCAATATTTTCAAGAACCAAATTGTGTTCATATAACCTACCATACAACATTTCTTATGATTTCATGATGTGAACAGTGGCAAGAATATTCCCACCCTATTATTTAAAATGTGTAACAGCTAAGCACAGAGGGTGCTTGTTTATTGTACTTCATAAATGTAAAGCATTTCATTTTTGTACAACTGTTACTGTACATATGGTTTAAGAAAAGTGCATTATAATTCAGTGGCAATATATTTTAGACAGCAAATCCATTTTCTTGCAAGAATTTTGGTGATTAAGACATTTCTATTTTAAATATAAAAGTTTGTTGTGCTTTTTCACTGTTACCTTTTTCCTTTATAACCTTAATGCTCATTTTCTTTCTTTACTTTTTAAGAGAATTGTATGTGTACATAGCTTTATTTTGAAAATAAAAGTATGAAAGCCTTCAATAAATGTGTTCTATTGCCTACTTTTTTGTTGCCTTTTTCTCCTTATAATATACGCATGATAATTGCTTGTAATTTGGGTATACAGATATTACTCCTAGTGACTGGTTGATGTTAATGAACTGTATCTGTCATGTGGGGGGGGGGGTCTCTAACATTGATTGTGACTTGGTGTGACATTGTAGTGTATATTTTTAAAGGAATAGTAAGACATTCAGGAGAACGTCTTTTTGATATTTGAACTCAATCAAAACACCTCAATGCCATGGGTGCTCCCTCAGAAGCTTTGCCCAACACTGCGAAAGCTAGGATTTTGTTGTGTAATATTATAGCACCATCATACCACGACTCTAGATAACGGTCCGTTTTCAGTGACTGTTGCTTTAAATTTAACATTCCTCTTCCCGTCCTGACTAGAGCATCCTTCCTCTCGTCAGTCCTCATGCTTTTAGACCTGTCAGCTGCATTCAACACTATAAACCACCAGATCCTCCTTTCAACTCCAGCTGAGCTAGGAATTTCAGACTGCTATCTCCTGGTTTGAATCCTGTCTGTCGGATCGCTCCGACCAAGTCCTCTGGGATGGATGCCTGTCCAAACCCTGCCCACTCAACAAAGGAGACCATCAAGGATCTGTGCTGGGCCCCTTACTCTTCTCACTGACTGTATACAAGGTCCCTCAGCCCTGTAATTTCTGCTCATGAATTCTCCTATCACTGCTATGCCGATGACACCCAACTCTACCTCTCCTTCCCTCCGTCTGACACACAGATCTCGACCC
>JAODUE010000008.1:491242-518597 GCA_027564755.1 Amblyopsis hoosieri
CTATTCATTTTGCAACTCATTTGATGAAAAAAAGTGAGTTTTCATGGAAAACATTAAATTGTCTGGGTGACCCCAAAATTTTGAACGGTAGTGTATATATATATATATATATATATATATATATATAGCCCAGCCCTAGCTCCTATTGCCAATTTCTCATTCTTATACGGTTATATGGTAATACGGTAAAAAAGTGATTTAGCCTATTTATAACATCAAGGCAAGAGTAGCACAATTCAACCTGCAGCATAGCCAGAAAAAATACTTTGTGTGTCATTTCGAACACCATTCCATTCTTTGTTTTTTTTAACAAAAATGTGCAATCATTATTTACTAGACGTATCAATCAAACTAAATATAAAAATAGGCATTGGCCTGCAAGGGTCTCGTCAGCGAAATTACGCGTAGCCTACACTTTAAATGTGGATATTGATGTTGTTTCATGAAAATAAGAGATCTGGGCAAAAATCTGCACTAACACAGCATACTGCAATTGACAAAACTGAAACGTTATTGACAGCCTACCTAACTGCAAGTTGACATCTTCAAATGGCAAAACGACGCAGCTTATCCTTAAATAAATAATTTTATTTGACTCAAGTCTCTGTAGGTTTCCTTTAAAATGCCAGCTGGATTTTATCGTCGACTGTTGGAAACAGGAGACGACCACAGAACAACAGCAATGCTATCTAAACACAAAGTAAATGGGGACTGGCGAAAAGAACGGCTTTGAATTGTCCAACCAGGTCATTATGCCCCGTTTGCATTTATAGTGGTTTACACACCTGTCCATTAAACACTTTGAGTGAGCATCAAGCCCTTTTATTGTTGCTACGGTACTCCTTCTGATTCATCCGGTGGAAAGTGTTCACTCCAGTGCAGTGGCATGCCATATAGTGATCGGCTACGTCTTGTATGAACAAACTAAGCTATAGTTTCACTAGAACAATGTTGGTGTAATTAACAGATTCACCTAAAATACTTTTTTATAGCCTATATTCTATAGCCTTTATACCCTATATCCATGCCTTGAGTATGTTAGCCTACTATAAGCTTATTTACTCAGACAGACTTCACTTCCTTATGCAATTCACGCTAGTTTACAAATACTTTTCTATCAACTGATTCCAATGCGTGCACACATTTGGTTACCGCCTGCAAGATACTGACTTGCTCCTTGAGGTACAAAGTGGTATTACAAGGTTTTAGAGGCTGTCTGGGTTGGAATTCTCTGTTCATTTCAGAAAATATCTCAGTAATAACGCAGTACATAGTGGTTTTTTGACATATCATACTTCTTATACCATAAAATTGGTTGCTTTTTAAAAATGTTTTAAACTAAACATATTACACGTATAACCTTTAAGTCGTATGTGTAGTACTATATCTTTTGTATTGAAAAAGTAAAAATACTTAGATGCCATCATGTTTCAGAACAACTGCTCTAGAAATATTTATGAAGAAATAGTTTTAACAATTGTGCCAAAACATTAGTGCTCATGCTGGCCATGTGCATTAATACATTACTATTGAAAGTTAATCTATATGACTTTCTGACACTAGAGGTCACACTAAGCAAACAAGCGTCTCAGACCAACCATGTTTTGTGGGCCATAATCACACAATAACATGCACACTATGTAAACACAGATGTGCTCACATTGCGAAACATGCAGAAGGATATACTTCTGTCTGTTGAATTAGAATTCGGCAAAATCTTATAAACATATGATCAAAATGAATGCTAATACAAGCCAAGATTGCATTTTGGCCAATGTGTTCTGCCTATTTTGCTCTCCACACGGATGTGATTGGTCAATAATAATATGACTACAAACATACTAAATTGGAAACCAGGATGCATCCACTACCAATATCTTATGTTGCTGTCTACAGATTCTCTATATTCATATGCTTAAATCTGTTTATAGAGATTATTCGTATGCGAACCCCATTCAAACACACACCTTGAAGGTGTAGCATGACCCTAGCTAAGTGGACTCTATTTTCAGGGCTTGACTCCCATAACACAGTATCTTGTTAGCTTGGCTAATTCCCAAACTTCCCATCTCAGCTGTCGGGGTTGGAGGGCACACATTTGCACATTAATAGCCAAGACAGGAGAGGGCATTATAGACCCCCACGAGGCTCCTGTTATTGCCTGCACTACACTGACCCATTTAACCAAATAAAAGTATATAGTGTGTGCTCTCATTCCAGTCCATCCTGCCAAATTAATCGTAATTCGTTTGTCCGGCAATACTCTATCTCTGTGTCATTAATGCGTTTTCTCCGACATAATTAATGAGCAATTATGTCGCCAAGCAAAATTAGCCAAAGTCCCATTATATCTATTAAGAGTTACAGAATCTGCACACATTATGATAATTATTCTGTAAGGAGGCTGCCTATCAGACCTAAAATTCGTTTATTCTATGCCGTCCCTTGACTCGCTCTGGAAGATGGGGGTGGGTTGTAACTTGGTACCCCAACATACTTCAACATTTATTAGAAGAAACATTTTTCCTTTCCACCTCTTTACTGTAGTTGAATTAGCACTAGCCCTTGTGAGTGATCCATTATAGTTTCAAATTTCTGTATTCATATTATATTATTACAAATATTTTTCAAAGACCTTCATTGGCAGTTAAATGGGATTTTACTGTATTTGCATACGGCCCACTTGTTTTTAACATAGTAATAATCCTCTATCATACTTCAAGTCCACATGTTGACTTTGAGAATAAAATATTTAATTTCATTGCTCTATTTAATAAACCATGCATTTTTTTTTCTCAACCACATACTTGTCCAACTGTTTTACACAGATGCATATTTTGAACCAATAATAGAGGTGGATTGATTTTGTCAAACATTAGAAGACAATGGAGTTTGAAAAACTATTAATAAATGCATGTAGTAAATGTAAGGATTGTAGATCAGTGTTAAGATAACTGGCTGAGTATACCTCTCCTCAAGTTCAGATGGTCCTATTTTGCTGTTGCAGTTGTCAGTAACTGCATACAGTAGCCTGGCAGTCCAAAAGGTCTAATCCTAATATCCAACCATTTTTGCAGACCCTTTTAAAATAGAGGGCCAAAGGGAATACATGATCATGCCTATAAATGCGTGGGCATGATCAGCTATATATGGTAAGGATGCTGTACAGTTGAGGGATTTGCTAAAGTCAGTATCATGTTCAACAACCATGTGTGTTGTTGACCCCATCTGATTGGTATGACTGTGTTTTTAAGATGTCTTGCAGATATGCATGGATGCTGAAGCCTGTGTACATGTGAGAGCAGCCATAGTGAGTGGTGGATGGGGCGGGGGGATTAAGTTGGGCTTCTGCCGACATCTTGTACAATGGCGATAGATGAGCGTGAGAGGCCCGTTTGCTAGCAGTAACCACGCTAATGATTTCAGGCTGCAATCGATTCTCTGCGGATTAGATGCAACCTTGCTGCAAGGGAAGGCACTGCTGAGGTGTGTGTGTGTGTGTGTGTGTGTGTGTGTGGAGAAGCTGGCATCGGAGCTGCAAGCAAACAAGGCCCACTTTGTTCTCCTCCATGTTTAGTTGCACACAGCGTCTTCATCCAGCCCAGGGCCAAAGCGTCCTGGGGCTAGAAGGGATCATCCCCAGTCCAAATGAGATTACAGCTCCTTCAGCTGCTTATCTCAGGGCTGATGCCAGCCTCCATGTGTGTGTGTGCGTGTGTAGGAGCCAAGCCCCCACCCCAATGCTCTGCCGCTCCGCCCCGCCTCGCACGCCATCGCACACACCCCTCTAATCCCCCAGGAGAGGAGAGGAGAGGAAGAGGGGGAGGGGTTGTTCAGCGAAGGCTAGATGCTACATCTGGAGTTGTGATTGTGTGTGTTCCTCCAGACGCGTCCAGCAGCGCAGCCCCCCGTCGGGCCGAACCCCCGCACCGGGCGTGGCCAGAGAGAGGCACCTGGCCATTGCCGTTGCCCTCTGGGCCCATTTCTTCCCTTTCCTCCTCAGCCTGCGCCTCTCCCAGACCCCCCCAGCTCAGCTGGCGGATGCAGCCGCAGGTCAGTGACTTACCTGGGCGGGGGTGGGGAACTCAGTGAAGACTTGATGACAGGATCCTGTAGGAAGAGAAGAAGACGACGAATGCTAGAGATGTGTGTGTCCCCTGTCTCCTAGGCTTCACGCTGCTGGCCTGGGACCTGCCAAGCTCCACCCCCCAGGACCTGCAGCCCAGCCCCGTGCACGGCGTCATGCAGCAGTTTGGCTGGGACGACATGCTGCAGCCTCTGCTGGCGACACGCTACCTTCAACATGTGCTGCACAACAGGTAACCACGTCACCATCCTCGTCTGGTTGACTTAACGCAGGAATAGCTTATTGAAAGGTACGGTTCACATATTCTGTCGTCAGGTGTTAATATCACCAGTTCACCAAGCTATCATTTTAGGAACTTACCTGCTTCTTACTGGGCTACAGAGCAATTCAGCTGCCTTCAAATGAAGCCTTTAAAAACCCTGTTTTTACAGGCTGGGGGGGGCGCAGCAATATATGTTTTTATAAACATTTCCTTAGCCTAAATACTTTAAATGTAAGCCAAAAAAAAAAAGATAACTACTTATAAATGAATGACTATCTATAAAACTGAAGTAGTACTAATATAAAGGCTTACAGTACATTTTTATGCCCATCCTCTACACACCTGGCGGCATCAGGGTAGTAGAGGACAGCCACTTCTGAAGTGGTGCGCAGGATTTGTGTTCTCATAATTTGCACAAAACGATGGTGCGGATGCATCCGTGGAATAGCCAAAACGCACAACTGGCCCTACCAAAACAGCTAGCGAACAACCATCACAATACAGCGAAGTGAGTGAGTGAACACGAGCAGTAAACTATTTAGTTTTGTTATTGCTGTTAGCATTACGTTAGCAAAATACATTGATTGCTTTGCCAGATGTAGGCTAAGAGAGATGTGTGATACATGAATTATGCGAATTATTGACAGCCAGGGCATGAGCATACAGCAGCATCCAATACTGTATGTCTCCATATGTGTGTGTTTTGGAGAGGAGGAGAGCAGGTGAGCCTGATTATCACAGCAATTGTGTGAACCTTTAACAGAAAGCCTATTAAGCAGTGTTTCAGTAGATAGCTTCTTTTTTTTTTTTTTTGCTCAACATCGTGATGTCTGTCAGTCATCAGCGATGGACGATTGCATCATCTATCGCCCCAACCCTATTTGGCTCTGCTTACATATCCGTCTGTGAACTCTGAAATGAAAACAGTTCGTCAGCCAGGGAAAGCAGCCCTGGCCCAATTGGCATCCAGGTGGGTAACTAATTTGGTGCCAATAGCAATTATGTGATTGTGTTCAGTGGCCCGCTTCCTCTATGAAAATTGAGGTAGAAATACCTGCCTCTGATTGAAATACAATTTTAATTAGAAACATCTGAGTTGCTAGACAACTGACAATCCATTGCAATGTACTGCAATCCTTCAGATTCTGTCTGTCTGTGTGTCCTTCCCAGTGAACTGGTGTTAGCTGTAAGTGCTGGTTCTGGTGGCGGTGCATTAGGCTGTGCCCAGACCCTCTCGGTGCGGGCCTGGTTCCGCTGTGTTTTGCAGCAGTACCTGCACAGGAACGCAGATGGCTCGGACAGCAGAGAAGGTAATGGTATTTACCAACTGCTGCATATGTGTGAGCTAAAGCGTTAAGTTGAACCCGGCATGACACGTGTATTGCTTTTTGAAGCCCCAACCCAATTACAGCCCGACATTTTATTACAGCTTTCCCAGGCCCGTGTCCATACGCTACACATCGCCGTGCGTATCAGCTGGTGCAGAGATCTCAGCTCTAGATAGTGCTGACTCATCTAGTGCTAAACCTAATTTTATGATGCTAGCTGGACAGTGATTCAAAGAAAAGAGAAACGTTGTTTTTGCTACAATGTTTAACCAGGAGCTAAGAGAATAACATGCTAGTTGTCATAGAAATTGTAAACAAAGTACGGAGATAAGCCTAAATGGTATATTGTAGGATAGGTTAAGTAGGCAAGAACAGAGTAACTAATGTTTTCTAATGTTATTTATTAATGAAAATGGCGTGGAACATGTGAGGATGAAAGGTAGGCTATGGGCTGCAACCGGCTTCAACAGATCTGAATGAGCTACGACTCAAGTTGCTTTTAAACACGCTGCAAATGTTATATTTGTATTAAATAGTAAATTTATCCCAAACCTGGACAGAACCCGACGTGCCTGGTGAAATATGTGAGAAATAGGGTTGGTCTTTATTTCTAGCTTTCTAGCTTTATTTCTAGCAGAGATTTATAGCTCTAGTGTGAGCAGCGTAGATCATGGTCCACTGGTTTTCAAAGTAGTCGCTGGGACCCTATCTGTAATGTGAGGTTGTTGTTAACTACGTCATAGCGTCCCCAGGTGGCCAGGTTGTGAGCATTGCGCTGGCAAAATGGTAAGTGTTGTGTGTCCCTGCACTGCTGCCAGGCCGTGCGGTGGAGGAGCAGCTTTGTGAGCTGACTAGGCTGGTGGTGAAGCTTCCAGAGGTGGCCAGTCTGCTGGAGACAGCCGGCCTGCAGCCCAGCACTGCCCGGCTCCAACCCAAGCCTGCCTTAGAGCTGTTTGTCAAGGTAGTACTCCTGTGTAGGGCCAGGACTCATTTCATACTAGGAATAAGGAAAAACATGGACTGATCTATTTCATTAGTTTGTTATGAATGCAACATTCATGCATGACACACTATGATATGTGCCATGTACTTCCTAAGATGACTTCCCTACTGTGTGTGCGCATGGATGATAAAGATGTAGCCCTATATCTGGGTCAAATTCTAGATATATTCTCAAACTAGCAGTTATGTTATGTTTATGCCAGTGTAAAGCCTTATCTAATTCCTGGCTAGTCCCGTATGCACTCGAGCAGTATGTACTCTATATAGGGAAATGTGTGCAATACTACTCCTGCCTTTTCAACACACTGTCTCTCCAGGCAGTGGGTTGTGTGTACAGTGGTCTGCAGGTGTTGTCTGAGCGCTCTGCTATGGTAACCAAAGCTCTGGATTACATGGGAGATGTGCTCAAGTACATCAAACCATACATGGTTACCAAGAGCCAGGAGGGCCTGCAGCTGGCCTACTGGGCTGTGGGTAGGTGTAGGAGCCATGCACATTATCCTTGAGAGACACACACACACACACACACACACACACACACACATGCGTACAGTATACTGTATATGTGTATGTGTTAGGGCTGTCAGACCCGATTATTAAAATGTAATCATGAATAATCGCATGCTTTACGTAATTAATTGCATTTATAAATCAGATATTTTTAACATGTATCTACATTTAAAATGTAGCATACATGCTTTATATTATATATATATTTAAATATGTTATATTATTGTTTTGTTTGTTTTGAAAACCCAATGAATACTTGTACTCAGTTTAGTAAACAGTTTCCATGATAACCTTTGTATTTCAGTATGAATTTAAGATGTGACTGCCTCTTGTTCCAGGCTGTATAGTGAAGCACTGGAGCCCCCTGCTGGCTACATCAAGAGCCCAGCAGCTGCTGTTCCGCATAATAGATAGCCTACTGCTGCCCCATAACCTTACACAGCAGGACAAGGCCCTGAGAAGTAGCCTCCCATTATATTTGCAGGTTAGCTCTAACAGCTTGGCTCAGAATGAGCCGAGCTAAATAGTGTATCTTCATATATACAATATTAACATTTCATGATGTTTCAACCATACACTGTCAGCAAGGGCCATGGATGATTTCATACAGAGATTATGTAGTAACATTTTAACCCATCAAATGCAGATTTAGTATAAAAAAGTGAATTTTGTCAATATGAACACCAGTATTGAGGTGTCATCGCAGTTCAGTAGTAGTAGTAGTAGTATTATTTAGTTTACAGCTCATAAAATGCATTTTAGGGTGCAGTTACACTTTATGGTCCATGGCCCAATTTGACATGTGGCCCAATTGAAATCAGAAACACACTAAATTACCTTGATTTGAAGGCTTTTGCTCATTTATGAAACCCTCATGTAGATGTGATTCTCCCTAAAGGTATCTGTACCATAATGCACGTTGCATGCTACTGCATACAGTGTATGTGTTACGGGGACCCACCTTCTCTGAACGTTGTGCTATCCTGACAACAATTCCACCTGTGACTCTTTTTTGGAGTTAGCCATTGATCATAGCTTGGTTCTCCTGCAGGGTTTATCTGTGGCGGCCGGCCTGTCTCTAGGCTCAGGCGTCTACCTGAAGAAGCAGCTGTGCTCAGTCATCAGTCGCTATTTGGACCACTTCCTTCCCACCGCACCCTCCGCCACCATTAGCAGCCACCCTGTGCTCCTGGGTGCCTGTGAGGCCACGCCCAGCCCCCAGGGCACAGCACTGAGAAAGACCATCCTGCAGGTGCTCTGGTACGTCTCTAGGGAACACATAATAACTACTAGATGAACTCACTCTGTCCTAATAAGAGAATATTATAGTTCATTCAAATATAAACACTGGCTGTTCTTAGTAACAGTAGACTATTCAGTTTGCTAGATTATTATACTTAAGCGAAGCAAAGGTTGAACTTTTGCACCAACGTCCACGGCACAAAATACCACAGAGGTACGAGAAAATGTTGCTATGGGCGATATGCGGATAGCACTTTGTTTAAGCTTCGTTTATCCATGAAGATTAGCAGCGAGAAAGAGGACGAGAGGAAATATTGAAATTATAGCAATAGTAATAATTTATACATCCATGTTATGGGTGCATGCTCTCAACAGAACTATTCTGTTTTCTTCTATTTTCCTCATGTTGAAAGTGTTTGCACTTACTGCGCTGAGTGCACTGTTTTAGGCCACCGGCATAGCCAGCTACATGAAGCCCAGCTAACACCACACATTTAGTTTTCTAGTGTTTTTATTTTATTTTCAGCGGATCTCTTAATTTCGCCAATATTATTTTTGAAACAGTTTGTTTCAATTAAACAAATATTTATAGAAGATTGAAATTTGTATTTTCTCTATCGCCAAGTAGTGCTGTGCGATAAAACTATATCGTATGACGATAGAAAAACATCTACCGTCTTAAATTATGCTTTATCTTTTGTATTGTTGTTGGGAAAATCACACTCTTTACTGCAATAATATTTGTAATTTGTAGTCCGTATTTTGCGCGGATTACTGTTGTTTGCTTTTTAATGGCGAGGCTTTCATTGCACTTCCAGTAGTTTTCATCAGCTCTCTATCTCTCCACCGCTGTCCATCTTTCCCTCGCTGAGCTCCGTGTTTGCGTGCGTATGTGCATATCTGGGTGTGAGTGTGGAGTGAGCCCTGCCCGCCCCGCAGTGGAGCAGAGAGTATGGCATAGGAGCTCGTGATCAGAGAAACATTGGTGAGGCAGTCTTATTGTATTAAGGTTTGCGCGGTGCATCGCCGATGCTACTGCTGCAAAGTAAACAAAACGCGCTAGCTAGCTACCTGGCAAAACACACGGACGTCACATGCAGGACAGATAGCCTAACCAGGACGTAGTTTAAGACTATGAAAATGTTTGATTAAATACCTCTGTATTTTGTTTCTATGCCTGGCAAGTTCCTAGAATATTCAATTTTTCAGACGAGTAAACCACACGTTTCTCAACACCATGATTGCCATGGTCTAGTTCAGGGGTGGGCAATCTTGGTCCTGGAGGGCTGGTGCCCTGCATGTTTTGTGTGTCTCCCTGCTCCAACACACCTGATTCAAATGAATGGGTTGTTGGAAGCCTGCTAACCAACCCAGTCATTTGAATCAGGTGTGTTGGAGCAGGGAGAGATCTAAAACATGCAGGGCATCGGCCCTCCACGACCAGGATTGCCCACCCCTGGTCTAGTTGCATACGTTATGCAGTCAGTGGGTTATGTATGTTCGTGTTAGTAAACGATCATAAATTACATCAGAACGCTGTAGAGACAATATTATGTTTATTTAAACACATTTAGTTTATCTCCTCTGCTCACTGTGGTTCAGAGGCTGCCCCTCTCCACATGTTATTTATAATAGTTATATTCTATGAATGTGAGCACAAGCTGTCAATGGATGACAAGAAACTATTTACAAAACTTGATATATCGTAATATGTATCGTTATCGGGATATAAAAGTATCTATATCGGCATATGACATTTTGGTCATATCGATCACCCCTATCGCCAAGCAAACGCCTTCCTCCCAACATATGATCAGTGTAGAAGCTGGCCAGATTGTCAGCGAGAGGCCAGCGGCAAACGTTCAAAGAAGTTGTACTTCCACCACACGGTTAGGCGGCACTATTTAGGGGCCATCTTACTCCTGCCGCACTCTCTGCGCCTGCCACCGCAGAAAGCGTTTTTGGGCTTGCCGCCACCAATACACATGAATAGGATTTCATGATGTAATGCCACGGTTGCTGCTGGTAGAGTGAATGGCCCGTGATGCTTACCACATGGCACCTATTGCTTCCTGTCCTGGAAGGTTTATGGGGTATTGGGGTTTTGATGTTTTTATGAGAACGTGATCATCTTGCCTGTTATTTGGATATCCGGTGTATGTTTAGTGTTCCTATTTTTATGATATGTTGTACAGTATGTTTGTGATATGGACACAGTGGCCTTTTATGTATATTATGTAATTAGTTCAATATTGACAGTCAGCAATATGAGCAAAGAGTCATGTATGTGACAGATGACGTCTGACTTATTGATATCAACAAATTATCATTAAATGTCCATCATGAGATCATTTCTGTATTTCCAGTATGAACTTTCTGCAGTTCAAAGGGCACGCCCCTCCCCCACGCCTAGCATCTTTGCTGACGTTCCTGTTGGAGCTGTTGAGGCGGAACAAGGACTCAGACCCTGCCCTGCTCATGGTGGCCCTGCCCTCCCTGTTGCGCTGTCACATGCTAGTCAACGAGCCACAGGGTACCACTGTCTGCACTAGCAGCGTGCATTAACTATTGTGTGTGCGTGCGTGCGTGCGCGCGCGCGCACAGTGCAGTGCAAAAAAAAAACTTTGATACTCGATAGATACAACTTTATTGGGAACTCTTAGCTGGATCTAAATGTTTGCAAAATTCTTCTCTAAATAACTTTAATGAATTAAATTAATTAATTGGCACTATCTTTGCATATATTCATGTCAACGTTGTAATTAGGCCAATTGACATATTTATCAGGTTTTTTAGTTGTCAAGCCTAACACTAAGACTTTCTATTTTGCAATCACAGCTCCACTTTGATAATCACCTCTCCCAAAAACCTGCAAATTCTACATATCACATCTATTTCCAGTTCAAATATTTAAATTTTCACAATGCCACGTTTGCTGTGAGCTGCATCTTGGGAGGTGGTTTTTGAACATGCAGTGTTTTCTACAGTGAAGAGGCTCAGCACCGAGGCTGTGCAGCTTGTAGTGGAGAGATGTCAGGCTGGATCTACAGATGGACCATGTGACCAGATGGTCACTGTGCTACGGTAACCACAACTGTATCCCTGTGCAACCTCTGCAGCTGGCGGATCTCATTACATTTGTAATAAAAGCAGATACAGAAAAAGCTATACATGTATTTGCATTTCAGAATCACAGATTGAAACAATATTTTCTAAATCCTTGTTTGTTTAAAGCTATAGTCTGCGACTGTAAACTAATAATACACTTGTCAAATTCACCAACTATGTCCTTTTATTCTGCTAGCTTTTTGTTATGTGTGCGTGCTGAAAAAATAATCAGGTACATCTACAGTACACAGCCCTCTATAAATAGGAACAAAATTAACGTGGAAAAGTCAACTCACAACAACAATATCCTAACCTTCTCAATGTGTTTCCAATATGTGGGGCAGAGCTTTGGAGAGGGCACCCTATAGCATTGTAGGGAGAGGTGTTTTTGATTTGAGCTCAAAGTTGGCAAGCGTTCTCGAGTGACAGATCCTGCCTTTTAAAGTGCTAAAGTACATAGAATATTTGAGGATTTACCTTTCCATGAACCTTTGCATCATCTAGACAAGTGGTTCTATAACACCACATACCACTTCAGAATGCCTATTCTGTGTACCAACATAAACACCTGAATATTTGTAAAACAAACTAAGAATAAAATAGAGTTGCCTATGACTGCTACAGTAGAAATCTAATTTAGTCTGAAAGAAATTGTTGTAATTTAATATTTGGCTAGTATACACAATACATTTGAATTGTATTATTTTTTATTTAAAATTTATAAATTCTATAATTATAATCTTAACATTTTAAAATAATGTAAAAAATAATATTTCAATAATGTCCATATTCTTGTCGTGCTCCTGTTCCAGGTGTTTTGTGGAGGAGAACGAGGGAATGTATGAGCGGTTGGTGTATGGTGCTCTAGAGACCGTAGCAGTACTAGATGTGTCTGTTGTCCAGCCTCTCATCCCAGAACTGTCGCTCAGTCTGAGAAACACTGAACACAAAAGAGGACTTGGCAAAAACGCCGCCTTAAGGTTAGTTGAATACATGTTTCATTGGTTAAAGCAATTTTTGTACCTTCAATGTAAATTGTGCTATTAATCCACCTAATGGTTTCACAAGCATGAATGTCTCTATTACGGTCAACTAGTATTTATACATAACTATTCCACGATACTGTAAGTCCAAGGCTATAGCTTTTATCCCGTGTCAGGACAATCAAGGTTAGGTGACTATTTCTTCTTTGTGTGTGTGTGTTATTTATAGGAGTACCTACTGCAAGCTGCTGAGTATTCTTGGAGAGAGTGGCCAAGCTGAAATAATCAGTCTAGAAGAGGATTGACACCAGGACCAATTCCAAATGACATCTCATGGTTTTAAAACCAGCATAGCCACTACTGGGCCTAAATACCCAGTAGTGTGATAATGTGATAACTTATCACAATTTCTGCTAAAATTAAGGCAGAATGCTACATTTGGTTATGCATCAAGCCAGGCCGTTAGGAAACAGTCTTAAAGACATTCTGGAATGATGTTGGGCTGGCGGCCACATGAAGCTAATCACTGGAAACATGTTCAGTCAAACACATCTAATTAGCTCCTATGATGCTAGAATTGGAATGACAGCTACCTTGGAAGGTCGCTGGCAAGCCTTGCCATGCATATACGTATTTCAGATTACATTTGAGATATGTTTCAGAATCCCCCATTGGTGTTTACTGAGCCTTTAATGAATCCTCTGTTTAAGAACGTAAACCCAACATGGACGGTATGGTGTACAATTTGTTATAGGAAAGAAGGGGAGGCAAAAGAAGAAAAAACTAAATATGAAAAGGTGGATTTGTACAGATGAATTGTTAGGATCATGTAATTTTACTGTAAATGCCCAATTTGTGAAAAAATAAATAATCACTTGTTAAAGTTCTCTTATTAGCTTTTCCTTTCAAATAAATAATAGGTGGTATGGACTGTATGCTACAGTACAATATTATTGTATACAGGCTCTCAAGTGCTCAATTACCTTTCTTAAAGGTCCAGGTCTGCTTGGCATTGAAAATATATTGAACGATGATTTGGGGCACCTACTGTAATATTAAAGGCAAAAAAGAGCCTAGCCTAGGAAAGTGGGTTTGTTTATCTCCATTTCCAATTAGCTTTGCAGAGTCTGAGCAATCTCTTGCAATCGAGCTTGAGTTTGCACCTCATCATAAGCAGTCTGACTCCCGTCAGCCCCAATCACAATAATTTTTTCTGTCATCGCTAGTCATTTCACAACCCCGTAAAACATCAGTGCATCTGATACTGCAAGTGTTCTGGTGAAGTACATTTCTAGATGCTGGTGGGTGGACAATTTACAAGCTAAAAGAAATTCAGAAAATTTACTATCAGTACATTGTTTATAAGAAAATTTTCTTTCAAAGCTGTTTATATATTGTAGTATATCTATTCTGAATACAAAGAAGGTGCCATATAATTTTTAAACTTGGTTTTGAAATTGGATGGGATTTTCTTGGAACACCTAGGGTCAGTTTCACAGACATGGATTAAGCCTAGGCCTAGACTAAGCATTTGTTTCAATTGAGATCTTCACTGCATTTTTATTTTAGTCTTGGACTAAGATTAATCCATGTGTATGAAACCGACCACTAGTTTTATAGCTTTGGCTATGGAATCGGGAGGGTTATACACTAGATATGCTGCCTCAGAATGATGAAAAGTGACATTCATTTAAACAAATAGTCATAGATCCTGAGCTTAATATAAAATACTGTACACACTACATACAGTTCAACAACAGATGAACATTTAAAAAGAAATGCATGTAAATGCAGTTAGTTTAGTATTGGAAGTTACATAGTGAAAGTTCGCATGGGGCTTGTGTGCATATTTTATTTTTATTTTCTGTGGAGGAGTAATGTAGGTGAAGTAAGTAAATAGTAAATGTAAACCGTATAAAAACCAGAGTTCCATTTGAATTCTGCTGTGATAGCACACTACTGCCATTTAGGCAGGCCAAAGCTGTTCTCAAACACTCATTGTGTAATTTATGGATGAGTAATCTATTGTGATTGTGTTTTATTTGGTTGATTACATGATTTGTTGGTTTTGAGAATTGGTCCTCTGTAGCTGGGAGATAGCATGATGGGAACCTCGTGCTGTATCCCCATACATGCATATGAGACATGATCACTGTCCTGCTACAGGCTCATGAGTCCAGTCAGCTGGTGCTAGTGACTGGCCCTATCCTGTGGTGTGGCACTTGAAGTGTCTGGAGGTTGGGGCAGGTGAAATATGGAGCGGGGAGGAAACATGTAGCAATCCCGTTGGAGGCGAATGGCAGTGTCGGCCCGTAGAACACTTCCTCTTTCCCATGCTTGCTCACATCAAGAACCTAGAACAATTTATCCAAAGGTGCAATCAGCTATTTTTGCATCCCCAACTTTTGATTGAATTGTTTTCAATAGACACAGATGGGAAACAAAGACTACTCGCTATGAGGCCCTAAATAGGCTAGGACCAAGCTATATTACTCACACCATGTCAGTTATGTGCCCTTGAACACTAGTCAACTGAAGCTGGTTTATTGAAGGTTCCCAGTAAGAGAAAAAAGAGGGATGCAGCCTTTGCTACTTATGCCCCAAAGATATATGGAACACTACCTAGATGTCAGAGAAGCCAGATCTCTAAACATCTTCATAAGAAAGTTCAAAACAAATCTATTCACAGCAGAACTAGCTTTGCACTTAATGCACTGCTACTAAACATTTTCAACTTGATTATATTTAGTCTCTAAATACATATTTATATTTAAACTTTTTCCAGAGGAACCTTTTCCTGCTAGTTGTTGCTACTTTTATCAATTGATCTCTAATAAATTAACATTGTCTCACATTTCAAATGCCTGGCTAGTTATATGTACATACAGACTGTACATGTATTGCTTCAACTTGCATTTCTACTGAATTTGTTATTCAGTATTATGAGTTATTCAGGAAATGTATAGACATCAGCAATCTGCATTACTCCAAAGATGCCGCCAATTGTCCCGGTCTAATACAGTATGCAGGGTTGGGTATGTTACTTATTAAATGTAATTCGTTCGTTACTAGTTATCAGACTAAAATTATAATCCGTAATGTAATTTTTGGATTACCTACGTTTTGTAAAATAATATGATTACTTTACATTAAGATTACTTCACGCCTAAACATTGTTCTTTGAATCCAAAGCAATTTGCTGCGTTGGTGCAACAAATCATTCTATTTTTGTGACCATTAACAGTATGTTGCTTAGGGGATCAGATTATAGTAAGACTTCATTTCAATTATTGATTGACATCAATGAAAGCATAATAAGAGAACAGCCAATTGTTTTATGTATTTTTCTTCTGCAAACTTCCCTTTTTAAATTTGAAAGTTGTTTTAGTAATCTAATTTAAAAAACTGTTATATTTTTACTGTTATTTTGTAATCAGTTATTTCCCAACCCTGCTAATACATGTAACAATGTCGACACAGGCAGAGTCAAGGAGCTGTAGAGCCATACACACCAAAGGTCAATCCAAACAAAGTGAGCTGGTTTTTAATGGTAATTATGTTTTTGCAATAAAAATTGTGTGATATTCTGCATTAACAAAAATGCCTATAACTGAATTTCTATTTAAAATGTAATTGTAATGTTTTGTTAAAATTGATTGGCTGAATATATTCTGCCATAAAACATTTCGATGTTTCAAATACAAATACAATCCCACCTGAATACATGCCAGGGGCTCATTTGTCCAAATTGAGTAGCCACCGACCACGTATACCCTGTCATCGTGAACAGCCACGCCGGATTCGTTCTGATCTGTAGAGAACAAAAAGACAGCAGCGTGTTTCATTGCCAAACAGGTCATCCACACATTATGACTCCAGTCCCCATAGACATCAAGAGTTAAAATGGGAAAGACAGACTGTGTGTGTGTGTGTGTGAGGGAGGGGTATTCGTTTGGTGTGTATGCAGAGCCCAAGACAAAGCTCTTGCTCTCCTTGGTGTGACTTTGTCCTAAACTTTCACGGAAATCATATGAGAAAGCAATCTGAGTTCTAAAGAGGAGCAAAGTCACAAGGGAATCACATTCTCGTATGCATAGAGGGATTAGCTGAGTTACCATGGTAACCAAATAGGTCTTGACTCCTTTGAGTTCCTATTTCAGTGATGAGGACCAAACCTGAAATGAATTCTGTTGGGAGAATATGAAATAAACACATTCGCAGCATTTAGTTGCTAAATTAAAACCATCCATATTACGCAATAATACACTTTGTTTAAGCCTTTAAAAATAATTTAATTAATAAATAAAACTGTGAATAGTGTTTTTTTTTTGTAATGCATGTCTTCGTAAAACGGATCACAGGATCACACAATAATAATTCTGGTTTCTAGGACTGGCACAGGTTGTGCTAAAAAGAATCCTGCTAGGAAGCATTTCAAACTTGTATTTGAAGAAAAAAAAAAGGACTTAAAATAAATCTCATGTATGCACAGCACCGTTGCTGACCGTCATGTCCTGTCAGTGGCTGTTTTATAATGCCATCAGCTTGATTGGCAACAGTTGTCAGACCTCAAGCAAATAACCCACACAACACGTAGCCAGTGCAACATCGACATGACAACAGATTATCGTCAACCATTGGTGAATGTCATCTTATTTGCCAATTACAGTCGAAGAGGTGAATATGGTCTGATACTGAATCCCGATGTACGGCCGATATATCTGCAGTGCTAGTTAAATTGGTTGAACTGAAAGTAAAGGTATGGCTCACAAACATGCTAAATTACTCTAAATCACTGTTTTCTAACTAACTAATGTTAGTGTGTCAAGTCTGGCCATAGAAAATGTCTCTGTGGTGATCCCTGTAGCAGCATTAAATAAATGCACACTAAACCTTTCCAAATATGGAACACAGACAAGCTGTCAAGCTATGGGGCTACAGATTGGGCACACAGTTAATATTGACATGTGTATTAGATCCACTCGGCCCACCTGTGAGCAGGCTAAATGTGCAGCGTGTCCACTGGTCCAGGTCAATGTTGTAGGAGTCAATGTGTCGCACCAGGATGCGGTCATTGTTGAAGTCCAGGTCGTTACCGCCAAGAACGTATAGCTGCCTGCGCACAGCTGCCATGACATGGTACACACGCCTCTGTAACATGGGACTGCGTGTCTGCCACTGGTCCTGCATAGGACAACAGACTCATTGACATTATATTGTGGGAGGGTTACACTCCATTTATTTAAAACCAGCTCAATGCTTTTGCAACCAGAAGGAGGACTTGGACAAATCGCAGTATATTCAATTAATGAAGTTAATCATTACAATTTGTAGTGGTAGTCGAAGTAGTTTTTATTCTGTTCCGTTTTTTTTTTTTAAACTAAAAAAAGGAAAAGAAAATATTAACAGATTAAGAATTGAGAGTAAATCAACAAACAGAGAGAATGCTACCATATCCATGTGTGGATAATGTACAGTATGTGCAAAAAGCGCTACTCACAGTAGCTAGATAAATAATTGGCCTCTGGCTTTTGTTAATGAGTAACAGGTTATAATAATAAAGAATGTTTCACACTCCTTTCTGCATCCCAAAACATTTCACTCAGTGTGTCCAAGCTTGTATATGTTCACTTGGGTATGCAAGCTAGTGTGTGAGTGTGTTTGTATGTGCGTGCGTGCGTGCGTGCGTGCGTGCCCACTAAGAGCTGACGGGTGGCCATCTGTTGAGGGTAAAATTGGTGGGGGCGGTTGCTTTGCTCTGGCAGGTGAATGAAGATTCATTGTGAATACAAATAAGGGCTCGCTGTCACTTCTCTGTTTTACTTTCTCATTAATTCACTGGCTACAGCCCAGTGTATGTAAAACACACATTTGCACATGCAGCAAAGATTATTCCAAGCATTAGCCTTAACAGCATTACATTGAAGTAAGAATGATGTTCAATACCTAGTCTACAGTGGTGGTGATTTCATAAGAGTTTAAATACCTTGTTTTGTGCAATTTATTTGCATGTTGCCTGTATATGAGCAGAATTCTGCTGCCTTCACGTAGTACAAGGGCGTAACTACCCCTAATGCAGACAATGCAGCCACATTGGGGCCCGGCGTCAGCCACGGGCCCGTGAGCGCAGGTGCATAACGATCCACCGGGCCCTCTAATGTACAACTCTTCCTTCGACCCGCTAATCAAGCTCCAGATAAACACTATTTCTGTGTAAATGCTTGCCACCAGTAGATATACACTATATTGCCAAAAGTATTGGGACACCCCTCCGAATCATTGAATTCAGGTGTTCCAATCACTTCCATGGCCACAGGTGTATAAAATCAAGCACCTAGGCATGCAGACTGCTTCTTCAAACATTTGTGAAAGAATGGGTCGCTCTCAGGAGCTCACTGAATTCAAGCGTGGTACTGTGAAAGATTGCCACCTGTGCAATAAGTCCATTCGTGCAATTTCCTCACTACTAAATATTCCACGGTCAACTGTTAGTGGTAGTTTAACAGAAATTCAGTCACAAAGTGGTAGGTCACATAAAATCACAGCGGGGTCAGTGCATGTTGAGGCGCACAGTGCGCAGAAGTCGACAACTTTCTGCAGAGTCAATAGCTACATACCTCCAAACGTCGTGTGGGCTTCGGATTAGCTCAAGAACAGTGCATAGACAGCTTCATGGAATGGGATTCCATGGCCGAGCAGCTGCATCCAAGCCTTACATCACCAAGTGCAATGCAAAGCGTTGGATGCAGTGGTGTAAAGCACGCCGCCACTGGACACTGGAGCAGTGGAGACATGTTCTCTGGAGTGACAAATCACTCTTCTCTGTCTGGCAGTCCGATGGACGAGTCTGGGTTTGGCGGTTGCCAGGAGAATGGTACTTGCCTTACTGCATTGTGCCAAGTTTAAAGTTTGGTAGAGGAGGGATTATGGTGTGGGGTTGTTTTTCAGGGGTTGGACTTGGCACCTTAGTTCCAGTGAAAGGAACATTTTGGACAATTTCATGCTCCCAACTTGGAGCAACGTGGAAACAGTTTGGGGATGGCCCCTTCCTGTTCCAACATGACTGCGCACCAGTGCGCAAAGCAAGGTCCATAAACACATGGATGCGTGAGTTTGGTGTGGAGGGATTTGACTGGCCTGCACCTCAACCCGATAGAACACCTTTGGGATGAATTTGAGCGATGACTGCGCGACAGGCCTTCTAGTCAACATCTGTGCCTGACCTCACAAATGCACTTCTAGAAAAATGGTCATAAATTCTCATGAACATACTCCTAAACCTTGTGGACAGCCTTCCCAGAAGAGTTGAAGCTGTTCTAGCTACAACTCCATTTTAAACCCTACGGATTAAGAATGGGATGTCATTAACCTTCATGTGCATGTAAAAGCAGGCGTCCTAAAACTTTTGGCAATATAGTGTATATAGTGCTCAATATGTATCAATTTCCTGGAAGTGTGTAATTCTATAATTTGTTTACAAAATCGGCTATGCATAATATTGATCAACCAACGCAATTTCACTTGTCAATGGTGCACCGCCGTCACCGATCATTTTTTCATTTGTCATGGTGCGTTGACGTCATCTTTGATGTTTGACTCGGAGATGATAATCCATAGCCTTGTAAAACAATGCATATGTCTTGATACCCCAGATCTCCTAAAATCATGTAAAATGAGTATAGGCTATATTAGTCTACTCCTGCAGATATCAGGCTAGTGCAGCACATTTCGTTGTTTACGTTTTAAATTGGGTTAAATTTAGAAACGGCTTGCTTCAAAATAGGCTACTATTGTTAAGGGCCCACATACACCACTTGCATCGTTGTTACGCTATTGACGTCATATCATAATTATGGTAAACGAGTTTCCGACTTGGAAATAGCACATGAAGGACGTCAAGTCATAATTCCGAGGGGGGAATTTGAAAATAATTTTTATACCCGAGTTCCCGAGTGACCTTCAACCTTTCCTACTGGCAGAAAATATGAAATCATTGTTTATCAATTATTTAGATACACAGACTATAGGCTACAGTAAAGGCACAGGGGAACCCTCAGGGCCATCAAGGTATTCAGTGAAGGCCCAAAATAATATTTATTTTATTGATTTATTACCTAAAAAATAAAATAGTTAAAGTGAAACATTGGTAAACAGCAGACAGTTCTGACTCTAAAAGTGTGTTTTTTTTAAAAGCTACATGTAAGACAATGGGGTGGGGGGTGGGGGGATAGTGTGATAGCTGCGACACAGAATAATATAAACTTCTTTACAACTGTGGCATGGTGCGGGCCCTTCAATGAGCAAATGTATTACGGTACCCAAAGCCAGTATGTCCCGGTCAATGTGGGCGTGTTTGATTAATTGCCGATCATATTTTGATATGGGATGGAGAGGGAGCATTCTGTAAATATTTGAACATCATTCGACTTATTCAGAATACCCCAATTGCTGCAATGTTGTGACTTTAGTGACTAGCATGAACTGAACTTACGCCAAACAATTTGTAGGCTAACGTACTGGTAGCTAGGACTTGACAGAGCAATATTAGGCTATAGAGAATCAAGATAAATTAAACTGAATATCAGTGGACGACAAAATATACAATTCGAGATAAATATTTTTAATGTGGAATGAACATTTCACTTGAAGAGGACCTGACGATGATTTAATTTCGAGAATGCCTTTTTTTCAACGGACCAACACCAGTACGGCTAGTACAACAGCTAGCATACCTTAGCTAGTTGTACCAGGTAGTGCTGGATTGGGATGGCAATCATTTTTAACTTGGATAAACTTATTTTGGTCAGTAGACTATCCAGTCTACATTACGTGACTGTTTAATGATAGCAGCTGTATAACACCTGAACATCATATACCGTAGCTGCATGCATGCATCAGAATGAAGACAGGACTGCCATGATGAGAGCAGCGCCAGCGAGTGAGATACGGGGTGAATATATTCATCTTGTTTCCAACATTGCATTATAGAGAAAAAATGTGAACATCAAGAAGTGTTTGTGGACATATTAGGTCATCGTGATGACTGACGTTGATGGACCTCTTTTCAAACTTGGAGTTTCGTTCCCATGGCAACATTAAACAAATGGTTTGCTCTGCTGTCTTCTTTGAGATGTGGCAGACTAGAGAGAAGGATATTAAATTGTTTGCGAAATTACGAACACCGGTCAAGCTCTAATGCTTTCGACAAGGATACGGTGAAGCCTAAGGCCGATTATGGAAGAGACAGACCGGAGGAGCCTGGTGTCAGAGACCCAGACACACGCACCAATTACGCACCCATCCAGTAGGCGCTGCATTCTTATTCGGGTGAGAGAGGTTAGGACCGCTGTAACGTCCGTGACGGCACAGCGCCCTCCCTGCCTTCGTCTTCGCCAGTGCGCATCCACTTTGGGATGCCGGTCGCCCACTGTCCCCAGTGCTCCCCAGTGTCACGTGTTTTATGTTGATTGCTTATTGTTTGCATCCGTGTGTTCTGTGGGGGTATATAGGTTGGGGTGTGTCTTTTGATTGTTTGTTGTATTTGCTGTGAGTGTTACGTTGTTTCTTATTAAACATATGCTTTGTCACCTAAACCTGCGCCTGGCTCTTGCCCTTCGTTCTCACGTTACTACCCACATGCGGCTACTGTTTCTTCTTAGTTGTTGTTGCTTGTCGGATGTTGAAGCAACAGGCATGTTTTGCGTGTTTGTGGAAACCTAAGCCTAAAATCTAGCTTTTTGATAAAACATTACAGTGTTGCAGTATTTTGTACATTAGGCAAATATGGCTATATTGTATCTTGTGTGAGGTTAACATTTACTGTACTATAGCAGTCAATGCTTACATGTGTAGGCAACCGATTTAAACTCACTGGTGCTGATCTCACACTTTTGGCACATTTTGTCTTGTTGTGATGACACTGAAGGCCCAGGGTCACGGTTCGCTACTGAGGCGTATTTGAATTAATGCTAATATGTTACAGCTTTGTCTGACACAATTGATGCTTGCTTTTAATTATGTTTTATTTTTTGTTTCAGGTACAAAATAGATCTGAAACATACACAACATGGGAATTAGGGAAATAAATGTATCATAAATTCCAATGTGTTCCAAGAATTAACATTGCACTTTCATTTCATATACTGTAGCTCTGACAACAAATAACTTGTGTACACGGTGTACTCGTAATTCCTACTTCACAAGTGGGAAGTAGGAACCCCCAACAAGAACATGAAGGCAGCCAAACTAGACATGTTTGAAATTGTTCACCAATCCAATACGGTAGAGAAAACATTAAAATAGCAAATTGAGACTGCTTTAGAACACATTTAGTTTTTGTCTCCAATCTCTGTAATCTGTGTAAAATAGGCCTATTTATAGCAACATTGGTACCACTATCTTTTTTAGGAATCCAGAAAACATAGTGTTACCCATCTTTTCTCCCCTCAGCCCCCTGCCCCCATATACCGGCACTCACTCACTATCCCTTTGAATATACTATTCAACAAAGTTAAACAGTGAGACCAATGGATAAAGAATAAAGCCTTTGTCATGTGCAAAGCATCATCTCTTGGTGACTATATGTATTAATACCTGTTCTGGGTCGTAGACCATCAGTCGATTCTGGTACTGAGCAGTGTTGGTCACGCCTCCTACAAATGGGAATTTTATTAAACCTATTTATAACCAGGCAAATCTAGTTGAGATTAAAATCTCTTTTTCAGGAGAGATCTGGTCAAGAAGTAGCATAAAACAACACATACAAATACAACAAAGTATAAAACATAAAATTTGTATTTATATCCAATTACTAATTAGTCCACAGAATAAATAAACAAACGACCGTTAAAAACCACCGTGACCAATAGTCCTTTTCTCCATACGAATGGGTATGCGTATGCCTTCGTAGTACATACAAGTGGGGCCATTGGGCTTTAGAGTATATGGTGCAATGGTCCTATTATTACATCCAGTGAAGAATAGTAGCGCACAATGATAAACAATATCCAATGTTTGAAGACATTCGGCAGACAAGCCTTTATTTATGAGTTTTATAAGATAATTTATGGTTAATGAATATGCCCCAATATTTA
This sequence comes from Amblyopsis hoosieri, assembly GCA_027564755.1. NCBI lineage: Eukaryota > Metazoa > Chordata > Actinopteri > Percopsiformes > Amblyopsidae > Amblyopsis > Amblyopsis hoosieri. Next base: position 514,858 of record JAODUE010000008.1, read on the forward strand.
TAATTGGAGACTAACTCAAGTATATTTCCATCTGACGTCGATACACTTGGTTTTATAATTGGTAAAAAAAAACAACATAATTTTAGATTTGCCTGCATTTAAGCCAAATTTAAGATGATACAATATTAAAAGCAGACTGTAAGGTCTGTGAGGTCAACAGCCTCTGCAGCAGATGACTCAATACAATAAATAACATTGTCATCGGCATAGAGATGGTACATAGCATTTGACAGATTATCACAAAGGTTGTTTACATTAATTAAAAACTGCACTTTAAATGGAATGGAATTGCACACTACAAGAGTTCAATAAGTAGACTGAGTGCAGACCTTGTGGGGCGTGATGTAAGTAGGGGTGTATCTACATGGAATGCAGGTATGTCATTGCATTGGCAAATGTGTCAGTGTGCACAATCTCTTACCAATTATAAAGTGTAACTACTTCAGCTATGAGCCTGACTCCACCCACTGCTATGGTAAATTGTAGGCAAAGAGCTGAGAGGTGGGGCCACCACTAATGTTTAAATTTAATGACCCACAAGTACTACAAAGGTACGCTTGTAAGCCAGCAAGGACCTTGGGCGATTTTAAACGGATTTGACATGTAGAGCCATTTTCAATCCATAAAATGCAGATTTTTATACAAATTTGAATTTCGTCAATAGAACACCTGTTAGTTCTGTGTTCACGCTGACGACAATAGACCCTGCGTTCAGGATGGTGGACGTTTGCTATATGCTCAATGAACACGAACGTCAGTGGACAGTCTGCCTTTAACAGTGTTGTCAAACTAGGACTTTTTACATACATTTTGGTCACAGTAATTGTTTAATAGTTAAACGGGTGCTAACACCTGATTGCAGATAATGTGTCATGCTGTCAACACTGACAATACACCAAATTAAATAAGAAAACAATGTAACATCCACAGGTTCATTCAGTATACTAACATTAGTTCCTTTAATAGGAACTAATGTTAGTATACTAATACTAAACTAATATCCTAAGTATAAGTGCAGAGGGTATGTACCTGAGACCCAGAGTAGATTGTCAGCCACACAACCAGCATGGCAGGACAGAGAGCGGTCAAAAGACTGGACAAACGTCCACTTGTTCCTCCTGGGACAGTAGCGTTCCACAGAGGGCAACACTTGCCTCAACTCATTCCTGCCCCCCACGGCATACAGACACTGGCCCAGCGCTCCCAGCACAAAGTGCTCCCTACAGGACTTCATGGGGGCGATCTCTGTCCAGCGGTCGCCCCGCGGGTCATAGCGACACGCCGTCTTGACGGCGCACGTCCTCCCGGTGGCATGCTCCACCTCCCCGCCGGCCACGAACAGGAAGTGACCCATGACGGCTACGCAGTGGTGGCTGCGTCCCGCCGGCATGGGCGCCAGTTGACTCCAGTTGGTGCCGCCTGCCACGCGCACATGATCCTGGTTGGCGGGGTTGAAGTAGCGGAGCTCCCGCACACGGCTCACCTCGCGCTTCCTCCCGCCGGCGATGCACAGCGTTAGTGACTGGTAGCGGGGCCGTGTTCGCACCGACTGGCGCAGCGGCTGGGAAAAGGTGGCGTGGTGGTACTCCAAGGCCTCCTCCACCATGGTGGCCACGGCAGGGCTAGATTGCACCAGAGAGTCGGTCAGGGCCAGTCGATGCAGGGTGGGGACTTCCATGAGGCCGTAGCGCACATGCTGCAGCAAGTCTTCAGTGTGCTGGTAGCGGCAGTCATGCGCCAACCACCGCACTACCAGCTGGAGAAGACATTAGAATGATACATGGAGAGGAAGAAGAGAGCAACTAGGACATAGACAGTTGGTACGATAGGTGTATAGTCTAGGCTCTAGCCTCTACACCTAAGGTGTATTCAAACTTGGCAAATGCTCGTGAACATATTGAGTTTTCCATTTGCTTTGAGTTTGCCGCGAACACAAGCAAACCAGGGGGTAGTTCTTGGCAAACACACTGACACTGGATGAGTTTGTAATGTTTACACAAAACGTTCAAATGTTCACAAACACACAAACTATGAAGGGTGGAAGTAACAAAATTTGAAAAAAAAAATTGGTGATATAAATGCATGCGAATTGATAAATAACTTATATTATCAAGCGATTTAAGAATTTTATATCTCCAATTTTTGTTACTGCCACTTTATTGATTACAATTAACAATTTTTATTACTTCCATTTATCGTTTACAGCATGCAATTTGTTTCTTTCATTCATTGTTTGCAGCAAGCAGTTTTTATTACTTCCGCCTAAAGCCACACCCACTCACTAACGCGATCGAGTTTGTGGCTCTCAATTTGCGGGCCTGACTGTTATCACATTCACATATCACATTTATTCACATATCACATTTTATCAGTCATAGTTCAGGCAGGCCACAAATTCACACCCGGCCACGCTTAATCTCAATGGTCAGCTAATTTCAGTGACCAGACTGATCAGCTGATCACGGCAAAGCATAGGAATGGAATCTAGTCAGGGTGCTCATTTAAGTGTCCTTAGCCTACACTCATTCTTAGCGCTTCATCTGCAAGCTTTTTTGCATCCGACCACCTCCCCACCTCCCCACCTCCTCCTTTGATGCTGTATTTGATTCCTCAATGTCATGGTGTTGTCATTAATGCTTGCTCTGTTCTGTACCCATATGTGGGGTCTTTTTCCATGTACGCACATGGAAAGGGCTGGAAGGGCAGGAAGCTCCCGGAACAGAGCCATACCTCCAAATATAAATAACTTGACATGTGAGGTCATAATGGCCCAAAGGGATAGGAGGCTGAGGGAGTAAAGATGGGCACAAGTGAAGGCAGTCTTGCAGATTAAGGCTTTACTTGGAGTTGCCCAGGGTGTGAGGCGCCGGGCGGGTGTGGAGATACTCACATGTCCCCGGCTGAGCACCGCTACAGTGGAGTTTATACCGGTAGACGAGAGGGTTGCCTCTCTGACTGCTGTCTGTGCATATGCACCGAACAGCAGTTCGGAGTATTCGGCATTTTTGGAGACCCTGAATGGAGTCCTGTATGGGGCTCCAGTAGGGTACTCCATAGTTCTACTGGCAGACTTCAACGCGTACATGGACAAAGATGGAGATACCTGGAGAGGAGTGATTGGGAGGAACGGAATGGCTAATCTAAACCCGAGCGGGCATTTGTTGTTAGACTTCTGTGCTAGTCATGGATTGACTATAACAAACACCATGTTTGAACATAAGGATAAACCAGACAACAGATGAGGACATGGGCACATTTATTATCATTTGCATAGTAATTTATGGGAGGAGGTAAGGCTTGTGCACGAACGCTAAAATACACGTTTATTGGGATGTATGAAAGGAATGCGTAGGACCTGGTGTACGCATGGTTTCATACATCTGAATTTTTCTGTGTGTACGCACTTTTTGAGTTTTGTGAGTACGGCATCTTTTAGCATGAAAGCTGCGCAATAGTTGATACATGAGGTCATGTTGGGGTTACCAGAAAAGGTTATTATAGTGGGCTATAGTGCTAGATGTTAGTATTAAAACTAGATATTTGGGGCACGTTTTAACAGATCAAATGTCTAATGATGACATGTATAGACAATGTCACTCTATATGCTCAAGCTAACATGTTGGCTAGGACATTTTCCATGTGTTCTGACCATGTTAAGATAAGTCTTTTTAGAGCTTATTGCACTGTTTTTTATACTTCCCCTTTATGGGTTTCGTTTAAAAAGGCAAGCATACGTAAAC
>JAODUE010000008.1:526561-541135 GCA_027564755.1 Amblyopsis hoosieri
CGTAACGTCTGTACCGAACGGTTCAATACGAATACACGTACCGTTACACCCCTAATATATATATATATATATATATACACATACACACACACAGCTTAGGAAGCTATAGCTAAGGAAAATGTACAGAACAGCATGAAATTGAAAAAAAACTTAAGGACAAACTCAATAATAAAATGAGGTTTTAAACAGAATTTCAAATGTCCTTTCATTTTACTCTGCTCCTGTAGATGTCACTATAGAGCTAGTAGGCTATAGGCTAGTTGCCTTCTGGCACACCTGGCACTTAAGGCAATATTTCAGAATACAGCATGGTAGAAAATATTTGAGCACACATGTAGTGACATGACAATAGATATAATGACACAATCATTGATATGCACTTTATTGATATATTATGGCATGGCATTTACATTTCAGTTCAGTTAAATGTAAATTGGAATTGCCATGTTTAATTAAACAGTTTTGACATTGTTTCAAACATAAATGCTGAGATGGGGCTGACAATTCTTCTGGTGTTATAATGCAATCGAGTGCACATTTTTTAATATTGAAAAAGTTGTCAAAATAGTTGTCTATAGCATTTTCTTTCAAGTATCCGTGACAGACTTCTGTATGGAAACTTACTCCAGTGGGTTTATCCTCAAAGAATGGGTCAACTTTGCTGGTCCCCCTCAAAGATATGCTGAAATGAAGCACATAAAACATAGCTTGTTGAGAATGAAGAGCTCATTGACATGGAGTCTTGGACCTCCACAGCAGGAAGACAAGGGCCCTCAGTGTTGAGAGACAAGCCCCCCAGACTCCAGAGATCATGGGCCTATGGCCAGACTGGCAGTTTTCAAAACAACATAAGAAAACATTAAATAGTAGAGTTGTTTGATTTGTGAGGCTCCCATGTGCTTGTGCATTAATAGTTGTTTGTTTAAAATATAAATATTTACAGTCACAATAGACATAAGATGCATACGCATTTAGCAGACACTTTGATACAATGTTTTTTGTCAGTAACTGAATAGATCATACACCATAGTAAGAAACCAGATTCTGTTAGAATAATGACATCAGGCTGAGGAATACATTTGTTAATAGACGTTACGTATGGCCATTACGTGTACCATTCAGTCCTCAAAAATTATTGCTTGAGCATATAAGCAAAGCGCTTAAACCCTCAGTCAATCAAAACATGGATCAGGAAATGTGGTGACAGGATGGTCTAGAGGTCTGGGTGTTGGGTTTTCAGCCGGAAGGTTGTGGGTTTGAACCCTGGTGTTGACCTACCTGCAATTAATATACTATTAGCGCGACATCGCAGCCTGCTAGGAGGATGATGCAGATTAGGCTAGGCTACTAGCACGTTGCAGGCTAGCAATGGCTAGCAATAAGTGATTATTCGGTTAAACAAGAAACTTTAAAGTTAAACAAATACATAGGTTATCTTTGCTATTATCATGCCCATAAAGTTATGTTTTTTGCACAAAATGACCGATCGTTTATCTAGATTTAATCAACTGTAACTCGCACTCCCAAAAATGACAATCAGTTTGCGGCAGTTTTCGGCGTAGAGGAGAGTGGGGACGAATGAAACGCAGCGATTCTTTCCAAGCCCATTCAGGTCCGATCTGTCAAACTCTGTCAGTACATGCAGCACCTATCCATTATCGTATATGCAAAATATTGCGTGGATACGTTACTCTTTCGCTGAGTTTTCCCCAAAAGTAGTTTTCGGTCATGGAAAATAAATTCACACGTGGTCATTGTTTTTGAATGACACGTTGTGTTCATTGTTTCATGTCTCATTGTAATAATCATTTGACAGATTATTCTGTTCTTTAACACATCCTGAAGTTTGCCATGTCAGAGTTAATCAGTATAGAAGTAGTATAGAAGAGTATAGAAGTAATTGAGGTTTAACTATCAGGAGTCACTAGACTAACAATGAGCATTTCTTAAGATCAGCAGCTAATGCGGTCATGCTGCGTGTGTTACGGCATTCATTAAAACATATGTCATAGTGAATTAACAGAACTAGTTAGGGTGAGAAGTAAACAACAGAGAGAGGTCTGATTGTCCCTGATACCTATCTTAAATGCCTATATAGGCTATGAGGGCATTTCATGATGTCTATCATAGGAATGTTTCAAATGTGCAGCAAACACCTTTTATAGGCTATTAATAATATTTTTCTGTAAATAACCCAATGTAATTTGAAGCAAGAATTTGTGGTAATGGGCTGATCTAGGCTAGTCTGCACGAAAAATCCAAATAATAATCATCCATTGTTAGGCCATAGGTTCTAAAATGATTTTTAATAATACTATAAGATAAATTACATAATATATTTGTAATTACATATTAAGAGATATATTGTCAGATATTTTCAGTAAAAACAAGAATAGTATAAACAATTTAATCAAGTTTATACTGTAGTGTATCATCCGTCCCACCTCTGTGTTTCATTCGTCCCGACAGATTGGGACGAATGAAACAAAGCGCGACTTGCGTTTAAAGTAAAATTATACTGAATCCTTTACACATTTTTACAAAATAGCACCTGGTATTTATAGAGCACACATGTGAGTTGTTGATCACAACAAATGCCTATTTTTGTCTGTAACATGATCTTTTAAAATGACGTTTATCTGAAAAGAGTTTCATTTGTCCCTGCTCTCCCCTTCATTTTCGGTATGACCCCAATGAGTGTGTCTTTATCAATGAACAATGCTGAGGTTAAGTAAATCAATACACAGCATTTAAGTCGCCTATTTCTAAACTGTTTACTGTTACTGAACAATAGCCTATATTAATCTAATGTAGATATTGATGTGCACCATGCACTTCATGCTCTTGCTGACAGATAACTTGTGTTTAAGCTACGGAAGCATGTCAGTTACTGTATCAAGCTAGGTTTACAGATTTGGTCATCTAAATGTGAATTCTTACTTACAGTTTACGTACTGGCGATAAATGTCAGTTCTTTAGCTTGTATATTTTTCTGAATACTACAGTAGACGGCTGGGCGGTCATATCCTCATAGGGGCGGTACCAAACAAACCGAGTAGCTTCTATGTTTTTCTTCCTTTTTTCCTTCTATGGCTATTACAGAGCAGGAAGGCTCAGTACATCTCCAAGTCTCATATACATAACTAATTAGACAAACTAACTAAAAATATTCGGTTTTCATGGAATGACTACTTTAAATGATTTCCAACTATATTAGCCTCATCCAAATGAATCCATTGTATTGTACACTCACTAGACTGTTGTTAGTGGGCTAGCTAACTAACAGCGCAGTATGTTGAAGCCATTCCTGTCCTGTCTGCATGTTCCTTAACAGACATGCGATCATTTCCTGCTGTTCATAGCTACCACTCTCCCAAGTCTGCCACAAGTCTGCTGAAGTCGGTTGAAAAGGAGGAATATGGGATCCCATAGTGAATAGACCCCTTTGTGCTGCACTGCAGCTCAGCAGCTCAGAACTTTCCTAATCTACTCATTTGGGCTTTATACAGAGACAGGACCCTTGACTGAAGCTGATCTTCATGTTTCTATTTCAATTTTTATGCACAAAGTGGGAAGCGAAAATTTTTTTTTTTTTTTTTTTTTTTTTTTCCACAGCATAATATTTTTCTAATTGAATCTGCTATCAAATTAAGAATCATTGTGCTTTCAAATCTCAGGACGGGTATTAAATGTCAATGTCACTTAGAAGTTCAGTGTGCATGTATTGTGATACCTATCTTATGAAAAAGACCATAAATGACTCCAAATGCTTGCCAGTGGTTTGACTAATCGATTTACAGCTTGGAGACCAGACATGTTTTATTATCGCATTGTGTCTACAATCTCAGACCCTTTTCTGTCATGACAAAGTTTGGCTTGGAGGTTACCACTGGTGTCACATAATGCAAAAAACTGTATTGTTAAATGCTGTACCAAGTCACTTGGAGTATTCTTTTGCATTCATACTGTTACGCTAACCCAGCGGATCTCCCTTTGCAGCCTTTCATGCCTGTGGTGAACGTACCCTGCTCTCCAGATGTGCATCATTTCCTGTGCCAGGCCTTCTTCCCAGCGTGCACAGAGGAAACCAAGGTGATCCGACCCTGCAGGGAGCAGTGTGAGGCTGTGCGCTCTAACTGCAGCAAAGACATCGCTACCTTTGGAGCTGCTTGGCCCTCTGAGTTGCAGTGTGAAAGGTAGCGTCATGAACCCTGGGGATATTGGACTTGCTATCGTGCTAGCTTACAAGCTTCCTTACATCAATATTTAGTTCTCATTATAATGTTGTTGTTATTACCAACAACGAGTGGTTTTATTTTTCAATTGCATACAGTACTACTAGTGCAGACAGTGATCGGCTTTGTGACCGTGTTAAAAGTTTGTTCTTGAGAAACAATGGAGGTTAGTGGACAACAAGGGTTGTTTGTTGTTATTGTGCTGTTATTGGCTGAGAGCGGCTTCATTTGATAGGTTGTATTTTTTACATTGTACAGTATGCTGCTCATTTGGACACATGAACTGTTAATGTATCGGCCAGACTGCAAATGCTCATGTTTACGTGGAAGCATTACTATGGCGTACTGTACAGTATATGAGCTATCATGGCACATGGTATGCGTTTGTTTATGTCGCGGATTACAACTCAACTAAATGTTTGAGTTTTGTAAAACCCCCTCAAAATTCCCTGACCATCCCTAATACATACGGTACAATGTCACCCTTCAGACTGGACGCCTGCACTGCTCCACGTGGTTCAGCCTTGCCTCCAGCAACTCCTAAGAGCCCAGCACCATCCAAGAGGGACCTGGGCTTTTGGTGCCCACTGCAGCTGAAGACCCTGCCAGGGAAGGGCTCTTCTTTTCTGGGTGCCCAGGACTGTGCCCCGCCCTGTGCCAGCATGTACTTGAAACCTCACGAGATGGAGTTTGCCAAGAGCTTCATCGGCGTGTGTTCCATAGTGTGCCTAGGCGCCACCATCTTCAGCTTCCTGACGTTCCTCATCGACGTCAAGCGCTTCCGCTACCCAGAGCGCCCCATCGTCTTCTACGCCGCGTGCTACAGCTTCGTGTCGCTCATCTACTTCGTGGGCTTCCTGCTGGGCAACCAGGCGGCATGCGTCCAGGGCGGGGGCGTGGCGGCAGACACGGTGGTGCTGGGCTCCCAGAGTAAAGGCTGCACTCTGCTCTTCATGCTGCTGTACTTCTTCTCCACCGCAGGGATGGTCTGGTGGGTCATTCTCACCATCACATGGTTCCTGGCAGCGGGGCCCAAGTGGAGCTGTGAGGCCATTGAGAAGAAAGCGGTATGATGACTTGGTTTCTGTTTATTAGCACAGCTTTTATTGTTAAAGTGTAGCTGCACCCTAAAATGTGTTTTTAGCTGTAAACTAAGTAATAGGATTGCGCTGTGATGAGCCACATCAATATTGACACAATTCCCGTTTTTATAAAGTTGATCATTCTGTGTGCTGAAAACAGAACTACACGTCATATAAATCACCCTAGGACCTGGCTGGTTTTCATAGGTACACATAGTATGCTCATACGTCATCAAATTCAATTGTTAACCTTAATTTTAATAGAGGTGTCTCTCTCAGCCCCCCCACCCCCCACTGGGGTGCAGTTGTTAATAATAATAATAATAATACATTTAATTTGTAATGCACATTTGAAACAAATGTGCTACAATGTAGACTCATAAAAAAGCACTGTAGAAACATCAATCAACTTTTTTTAAATAGATTAAAAAAATAGACTAGCAAATTAATAATTGAATAATCATAAGCTCTATTAAATAAAAAAATGTTAACACTTAACGTCTCAACAGTATGTGGTGCCCTTACAAAGTCAGGGAGGGCAATCCAGATTTGAGGAGCAGCAGAACAGAAGGCCCAGTCACCCATGGAGCTGAGCTTAGTCCTGGGGATAAGAAGCGGTGTGAATTTGCTGAGCGGAGTGATCGTTTGAGGAGAGAGTAGTTCTTTCAGGTAGGGGTGGGCGTTTCCATGGATGCACTGGTGGGTGAGGAGGGAGAGCTTGTAATCAATCCTGGCGGAGACGGGAAGCCAATGAAGTGCATGGAGAAGGGGTGTTATGTGGTCATACTTTTGCACTCTCATGAGGATCCTTGCAGCGCGGTTCTGTAAGTATTGCAGTCTCTGCAGGCTCTTGGTAGGGATCCCAAGAAGTGTGTTACAGTAGTCTTAGTCAATTTTGAAGGTTTTCAGCTGGAGGAAGTTGTTTCATCCACACCTGTATATCCTCCAGACAGGCGGTAATTATGGAAGGTGATGGTGATGCTGGCAAAACTGCAGAGGGGTGTGTATCACATTTCACGTAGAGTTGTGTGTCGTTGGCATAGCAATGAAATGAAACCCCATGGCGGCTAATGACATGGCCAAGTGGGAGGATGTAGGTGATGAAGAGGATGGGGCCAAGGACAGATCCCTGCGGGACCCCACAGGTGACTGTGTGACCGGAATCTTGCATTTTCAAGTGAAATATACTTTATCCTCTGTCCTGGGGGCAGAGCGGAAACCAGATTGAACTTTTTCATATATGTTATAGGTTCATATAGGTTAGTTGTTTTAGGTGGTCCTGGAGTTGGATGCCAACGGCCTTTTACAGTACGTTTGAGAGAAATTGAAGATTTGAAATGGGCCTGTAATTTGCTAAAACATCTGTATCAAGAGTGGGTTTTTTGAGAAGTGGTCCGATTATGTCAGTTTCAAGGCCAGATGGGACATTTCCAGACTGAAGTTAGTGGTTTATTACAGAGGTAATCAGGGGACTTAGGGTGGAGATGTTTGCCTTCAGTAGAGCTGTAGGAAAGGGGTCGAGGGCACAGGTGGAGGGCTTCTTCTCAACTTCTTGCTGTGAGATGTTATGGAAGGAGTGTAGGGGCTGGGAGATTGTAAACTGTACATAGGAGGTGGTGGGGGCAGGTGGTGTTGAAGATCAAGAAAAGGTTTTGAAGATGATTTACACTTTAAAAGATAAACAAACTACGTTGTGTAATTTTTGCTTCGTCGCTAGCACAATTGATAACAAATAGTGGTAAAATAAACTACATTTTCATCTTAACACCTATGCATTAAAGTGTTGCCATTTTACGCCAGGTGCTAGGTGTGGCACTGAAAGTTACCATTAGCATCAAACAGCAGCGTCTGTTCCATTGTGCATGTACAGTACTGTACGTGGAATGCAGTGAAATCCAATCTTGGCTATTACATTAGGTATGGCTGGATATATGACTGATAATGTCAGGATTAGAGAAATACCTGTAGGCGAGTTGGACTGCAGCTGTTTCAGTTCATTCCAACTGTGCCTGACTGAACGTGAAACACATGTTGTGGTCTGTCCAGTTGGCTGCTTTGAGGCCGTCTCTACCCCGTACAGCCAATAGAGTGGAAACCTTCCAGAGTATTGTGCGTGGTGAGGAGACCGTGCGTGTGTGTGTGTTAGGTGTGTTTCCACTCTGTTGCGTGGGGGATCCCTGGAGCGCTGACTGTCATGCTGCTGGCTATGAACAAGGTGGAAGGGGACAGCCTGAGCGGCGTGTGCTTCGTGGGGCTCTACGACCTGGACGCGCTGCGCTACTTCGTGCTGGCGCCGCTGTGCGCCAGCGTGCTGGTGGGCCTGTCCCTGCTCCTGGCCGGCATCGTCTCCCTCAACCACGTGCGCCAGGTGATCCAGCATGACGAGCGCAACCAGGAGAAGCTGAAGAAGTTCATGATCCGCATCGGCGTGTTCAGTGGCCTGTACCTGGTGCCACTGCTCACGCTGCTGGCCTGCTACACCTACGAGCAGAGCCAGCGCAGCACCTGGGAGGACACCTGGATCAACGACCACTGCCAGGAGTACAGCATCCCCTGTTCACACAAGGTGCACACTACACAGCACAGCACAAGGGGGCAGCTGCTGCATTGCCTTCCCTTACGGTCTAGTTGCAGTTTTAGATAAGATCTAGTTCCTTTACACTGTTTATTTTCATTGATTTCCATCATAACACAAAGTATAGAAGCTCCACACATTGGAAACATATAGCAAAGGCTGGGATATTGTTGTTTGTTTATGTTCCTATTTATGGAGCATACACAGAGAACCATGAAATAGTGGACCATGATGAGGAGATATTAGATGACAAAATGTTTATTTGCTTACAACCTTTATAAGAACTTCAGTTGCAAAAGTCACTCCAAAATTGGGTACACTGTCAATTGCTATGGATCTGTTTTGTAAATTTTTACATTCATTTGTGTGCTATATCTGTAAAATTACCTAGCACTGTATTTCAGTGGTGTTGTTGAGTTTATATACATTTAGTGTAACTGCTAGTTAATACAGTAGAAATAGGAGTTGGGTAGGTAATTTATTTTTTTCATTGTTAAAAACACTGGTTTTGGGTATAGTCAGCTATTGCAAGCTAATTGTATGCTAATACACTTTTTGTCAAATTCACCAATATCTCAACACATATTGCTAGTTTACTGTGTTGAAAAAAATAATCTGATACTTCTACACAGCCCTGGCTCCGTAAATAGTAACATAAACAAAGTGCATGGCACAGAACACTCACAACAACAAAGCCGTAGTACTAAGCATTGCTTCACAATGTGTTTCAATGTGTGAGGTGTTAGCAACCGTTCTCTAGAATGACTAACCCTGTCTTTAAGCCCTTTTCACACATTGTTCCTGTAAATTACTTGCATGGCCGTGCAGGCACAGCTAGTGATTTTCTCTATTCAGACATGCAGCTCAATATAGGTAGATTTACCTCTTGATTCTGTCCATACATGTCGTGGTAATACCGGCATAGTTACAATAGCCTGGACAGTCCAGCAGATGGTGGTAGCTAATGCAACACGTTATGAATGCTGCCAGACACCGTAAATTAATACAAGTTTTTCAGTTCAATTCAGTTAGCTTACATTTGAGCTTGCTTTGCAAAATTTGTACTTCTGCATAAAGTATAGGCAGCACTTCATTTACATCCTATGTATCTTATGCTGTTGTCAGCGTTTTAGTCCAGGCTATATAGCCTAAGTTTGTGCAGAAGCCCTGCTAAAGTATGGTACATGAATTTGCTATAGCTTACAAATAGTGTACAAATCTTTTAGCTTTGTGTTCTAACAAGCGTATTATAAAATATTTATTTCCAGCAAATCTATGAATTACAGCAATTTTAACAGACGGTGCAACAGAAAGAGATAGCTTCTATAGTATTTTTTCTTTGTCTTGATAACCAGGACGGTCTAGCAAAACCAGTAAAACTATTTAACTCACGATAGGTGTAAAGTTGTATGCTATGTTCAAGGCATATACATACAGTATTTTATACTGTTAAATACAGTCTTGTGATTGGCTTGCTCACTCCACGTGAACACTTCTTGCGTCAGAATGAAGTGGTTGTTCCTGCATGGTTTCTGCTTTCACTCACATCACAGCCATAGTGGAATTTTTAGTGTTACTAGGATGAGATGTGGCAAAATGTGGGGTAACGGATATACAGTAGAGGTACAGTTTATCGACCCCTGTTCCTATTCGCACATGAACTCATGCAGGAACAGTCCCTGTAAAATACAGGGATATACGGCATGTGTGAAAAGGGCTTTAGTTCAAATTAATTGTGTACAATGGTTACCATACATGTTCACACATGTACACACTATACACAGCACCATGCAGTTACAAGGATTCCATTTAAAGGAAAACTTATTCCTGTGTTTCTTTGTTCCAGACAACCGAGTATGAGCGTCCAGATCTGTCTCTGTTTCTGGTGAAGTACCTTATGACCCTGATTGTGGGAATATCTTCAGTGTTCTGGGTCAGCAGCAAAAAGACCTGCTCGGAATGGGCCTTCTTTTTTAACCGGACCCGCAAGAGAGAGTAAGAGTACCACTCACCATGGTGGTACATGGTGGCACAGATGTTCAATGTCTCTAATGATGACTCATTTATCGAGTGCTTTTGGGTCATGGTTAGTGGCCCAACAATCACAATGGATGATCAAATCAGAGGTTCAAATCCACTTCTGCATTGATTTTTTTGATTGGTTGTAAAATACTTTTCAGCCAAATGCCTATACTACAGCTTGTGTATTTTGTAATGACTAATTCCAAACGTAGAAGCCCTTTCCACCGGGCGGTCTCTGTTCTGTTGCGTCAGCGATCCGTTTTTGCTCCGCCATCTGCACTGCATCCTAGGAGTTTTCATAGCAACAAACCAAACAGAAATGTTGCCGTTGATTGCTTTCAGAAGCGTCCCAGAAACGTTTTCGTAAAAAATAGAACTGCCGCCTATTTTTTGCGGAGCCGAGCGGAGAGCAGCTTCTGAGATGCATTTGGGACGCTCCTGGGAGGCTTTGGTTGTTTACTTGCATTGACAAGAGTTACGTGACGGAACCGGAAGGCGACAGAGCCAGGTGGAAATTGAGGGTTATGTATGTAGCTGAGGACTATTCTTTTAGCATGGGTAGCCTACCCATCAGCCTGTTTAGCAACTCAGCACTAGCTGTTAGCTCTTCCTGCATCTCAACACCTACCGTACGCTGCAGTCTTCAATGAAACTTTTGACAATCCTGGTGCTATGCAGAGGATCTACAGTAGGTCTTACAGCTATTCCATTTGTACCTGTGGTTTCAATGCAGGGTCACATGTCTTGACCAAAGCGATGTAGGGAAGTTGTTAAATAGTAAGCAGGCCCCATATAAGCAGCATAAGGTGATGCTTGTGTGCTTGTGGTGTGTGGTCCACAGCCCCATCAGTGAGAGCCGCAGGGTGCTCCAGGAATCCTGCGACTTCTTCCTGAAGCACAACAACCGCGTGCAGCACAAGAAGAAGCACTACAAGCCCAGCTCCCACAACCTCAAGGTCATCTCCAAGTCCATGGGCACCAGCACCGGCGCTGAGCCCACCCACACCCCCAGCCTCACCGCAAACCATGAGCCCAGGGCCCAGGGCTCCCTCTCGGAGACCTCAGCCAGGGAGCACCTGGATCGGGCAGCCTCCAGCCGAAGCTCCAGGAGGGCAGAGAGGGACCGAGAGAGGGGCCGGGAGAAGGAGGGCGCTCTGCAGAGGGAGGCGGTAAACAGACGCAGCAAGACAGGAAGCTCCAGCAAGGTCAGCAGCCAATCGGAGAGCAGAGCTGCAGATGGAAGGTGAGTCAGGTGTTACATGTGTTGCTTTCTAGTAGAGAAAAGGTTCTCAAACACATGCCGTGTAGATCAGGAATAGTAGCTAGCGTTGAATCTTGCAGATAGATGAGATTAAATTTAAATCAATCAATCAGTCACCTATCAAGGTTGATACCAGATCTACATGAGATGATTGCAGAAAGGGCCCATGTAATAACCTTGTCTTGTCTACTGGTTGGTTCAGAGTGACTCCCAGGAGTGACCTGTCAGAGGCCAGGCAGGTTCCTACTGGTCAGCAGCATCCAGCCTTAAGCCAATCACACAGCAGTGTCCAAGCCTCCGCTTCCCACCTGTTGTGCCAAGTAGTGGAGGACAAAAAGGATAACAGCTGCTGAGACCATCTTTTGTTTGCATATAATATACTGTACATCCAGCTTTACACTATAGTTGTGGTATGAGTCTCAAACACTATCTGTTATCAGTACACCTCACTGTGTGTTGAATTTGGCTGTTACTGGGCATTAAAGGTGCCCTAATATTGAAATTGTCATTACACACAATATGCTGTTACTCCACTAAATGCCCTGAGCAAATCTCTTCTCTGTGGTTTTCTTGGACCTCATTATAGTTTTACTTTATGTTTGATTAATGTACTTTTTTTATTTTATAACATGAAATGCATTTTCAGTTGTTGAATTATCGTTACCAGAGATAATACCTCAAGTTTTGTTCCAAAATGTTCTGAGAAGAACTTGGGCACTTCAAGTGTCTCTAGAGTTTTCCTAAATGTCACTGAGCTTTATTGAGGTTTTAGCCATTTAGTAGGGATTAAGGCAAAAGCCTTTCGACAAGGCTATGTTTCTACTGTACAACAACCACCAACCATTTTATAGAATGCATTAATTAATGCTATTTGTGTGCTGTTATAATTGTGTAACCTGCACATTAGGAACCAGCAATATTTATGTAAATATGTTATATTGTTTAACTTAGTCTGCCACTGGTCTAGTCTGTACACTGTTTTGAGGAATGGTATAACTATCAACATTCTTCCTGTGGTCAGTTTAATCTTTTTTTTTTTTTGGTGGCATTCTCATTTGAAATGATGCATCTTAAAACGTATCTAGCAGATATAGCATGACATTTATTTTTGTTATTTTGGGGAAAACATATTTTTAGATAATGTTGGATTTGTGTTTTATTGTTTTATTGTTTATTTTTTTATTTTTTTACTGGAAATGTATATTTGTTGTTCAGATTTGCATATATAGCAGAATTTCAGCTCTGTAATTAGGAGTGGGGTGAGAGATTCTAATCAAATACACCTTTTGTCAAATTCAGCAGAATGTGTCCTGACAGTCTACTAGTCTGTGTGCTGGGGGGAAAAAAAACAACCATGGCTCTTGTTTATTGGGAAAACAAAGTGGTGTGGACTTGCTAACCTGATGCGCCAAATGTTTGGTGCACAGAACCATCTAAGATTAGGAAGCTGTCCATTGAAACTGTTTGGAAAAGGGCAATGGCTTTCTAAAATGTGACTGTACCAACCATCTGTTTAATCAGTTTATCACGGCTAACCAACTTCGCCACTTCGTTTTGTGACAACGCTGACTGTTCCTGTCCAGACATAATCATGTCCAAAAAAAAAAAAGTCAAACAAACTGGCGAGATTAGGATGGTATCACAAGGGTACCGTTTTGTCTGCAGTTACCATTATTGTGGTTGAAACCAGCATAAGACAATAGTTTTGGTTTGAAACTTAAAGAGCACATGCCCTTCCCCCTACAGCTTTCATATAGCAGCATTATCTACCCTTACACACCTGCTGGCACTTTAGAGAATAATGATTTGACCCACAGTGAGCTGGCTGGGGAAGAAATGTATGTGTTTATCTCAAATGTGTAGGTGTAAAGTGGTGAATGTATTGGAAGAAACAGATTTGTTGTCATTTTAATCTATAGGGGTTCTATATCTTCTGAATATCATCATCTTGTGAATTGAAGGGTCTTTAATTTTTTTACCTTTGGATTATGAACCATACACCTTTCTGCATAGTGATTTTTAGAAAATAACTTTTTTATAGCCTACCTACAGTATTTAGGCCTCTATGCAGATTTTCTTTTTATTATACTTAATTATTTTAATAGATCTAGGCTATTTGGGAGGTTAAGGAATGTTTAAACTACCAGTTTGTGTAGATGGGGACCGTGCTTATACTGTCTGTAGCCTGTATCCAGGTGGACCACAT
Source organism: Amblyopsis hoosieri (assembly GCA_027564755.1). NCBI lineage: Eukaryota > Metazoa > Chordata > Actinopteri > Percopsiformes > Amblyopsidae > Amblyopsis > Amblyopsis hoosieri. The sequence goes on from JAODUE010000008.1 coordinate 539,943, forward strand.
GTAAAATGCATTTGAAAGAAAAGTTAGGGCAACTTTCTTACGATACGCTATTAATAAATACATTGAAAGGCTTGTTTCTGTTATGACTAACTGATCTAGAATCATATTTTAAATAGAAATCGACGGTTTCAAAGGGTAGCCTCCGTTGCTTGAAAATTCTTATGGGCACAAAGAGAATGAACTCAGAATGTATTGGATGCGTCCTCAGCCCAACCTCCATGCGTCTTTCCTAAACCCGTAGCCTCCTTGCTGCGAGAGTCGATCTGTCTCTGACCTGATACCAAATTTAAACTAGACAGTCAATAGGCTACTAAATGTCTCCTTTTGTCAACTTGTTGCTACTGGTCTGCTTGGTTATACCGTTATACGGCGTTGAAAAGGTGAGAAATAGAGGCTACAGAAAGGCTGCTGAATTAGAAAAGGTAAGATGCATTGCTTGGCCATTGTGCGCTCTGGTAGTTTACAGAACTAGATTAACGTGAGATCGAGACTAGGCTACTGTATCCATTGTAGACGTATGCTTGCAGTTTTACAACTTTTCTAATATTAGTAGGCCTATTGTTTTAGTACGACGTTTTGTGTAGTATTTATTATCCTCCAAAATTACGTATGTTTTTTAATCATATTAGCTACTGTTTTTAACAGACCTGTTATGGTCTGCTGGAAATGACTGACATAATTCATACACAGGAGGTATTCTTCATTGCCGTCCCCCGAACTTTGAAACTGTAAAACGATTTGAAACGAATATACCGGTATAGCAGCCTACTACTCAGAAGTGTCTCATAATGATCACTGACTAAAGTGGGCTATGTTACTTTGTAAACAAATTAATTTTGTATCGTACATCTGTGCGTGTCTTCGGGAGACATTAACTGGCTGCTCAACTGCCCAGTTATAATTTTCTCCCAAGCAGTAAAAAGGGGGTGTAATGAAAGTATTGTGTCATGTCACCATGTGTATAGTGCACTGGAAATGATGCTGAAAAGCCCAACTGCACTAGACACACAGAGGAAGGGAGATCATCTCATGTGAACACCATGGTAATCATGGTCTTTGTTTTACTAAAACTAGCCCTAACCTTTCACAATGCTTGTGTGCTATATCTTGCATGATTTGTGACGAGCATGTGTGTTTTTCGTTGGCCTTGCTTCATGTGCTTTCTTAACTCTGAGGAAGAAGCCCCCCCCCCC
>JAODUE010000008.1:541235-569427 GCA_027564755.1 Amblyopsis hoosieri
TATATGTATATACGTGCTTCATATCTAATATTGTTGCTTATATTTGTAAAGTAAAATAGTCATCAGTTTTTGGTGGACTCGACTATTCACGACAATGACAAGATAGTTGGCAATCTATGTGTGCTCAAATTGTATAAACCTATGCCTTTATATTAATAAAATAAAATATATTGTGCCAACTGTCATAAAAAAAATAATTCACGGACGCTGTAAATTGCCTACAGATTGGTAGCATACGCTATTTCGCGAATATAACATGCATATCTTGTCCCTTCAAATAATCAATTCCTCAATTTCAGCCTGGTAGCACAAAACAAGTTGGTTTCACATTTCGAACTATCCTACAACTCATGGCCGTAGATTTAATTTGAACATTGGGGGGGACATACACTTAACATGAGATGAACTCAAAGATCTAATAATTTCTTTATGTACAAAATGCCTATTTCTCTCAAATATTGTTCACAAATCTGTCTAAATCTGTGTTAGTGAGCACTTCTCCTTGATAATCCATCCACCTCACAGGTGTGGCACATCAAGATGCAGATCAGACAGCATGAGTATTTCACAGGTGTGCCTTAGGCTGGCCACAATAAAAGGCCACTCGAAAATGTGCAGTTCCATCACACAGCACAATGCCACAGAGGTCGCAAGTTTTGAGGGAGCGTGCAATTGGCATGCTGACTGCAGGAATGTCCACCGGAGCTGTTTCCTGTGAATTTAATGTAAATTTCTCTACCATAAGCCGTCTCCAAAGGCGCTTCAGAGAATTTGGCAGTACATCCAACTGGTCTCACAACCGCAGACCACGTGCAACCGCACCAGCCCAGGACCTCCACCTCCAGCATCTTCACCTCCAAGATCGTCTGAGACCAGCCATCCGGACAGCTGCTGCAACAATCAGTTTGCATAACCAAAGAATTTCAGCACAAACTGTCAGGAACCATCTCAGGGAAGCTCATCTGCATGATCGGGGTCTCGACCTGACTGCAGTTTGTCATCGTAACTGACTTGAGTGGGCAAATGCTCACATTTGATAGCATCTGGTACTTTGGAGAGGTGTTCTCTTCACAGATGAATCCCGGTTTTCACTGTACAGGGCAGATGGCAGACAGCGGCGTTGTGTGAGTGAGCGGTTTGCTGATGTCAACGTTGTGGATCGAGTGACCCATGGTGGCGGTGGGGTTATGGTATGGGCAGGTGTGTTATGGACAACGAACACCTCATGTTGCAGCATGTTAATGCACGACCACATGTTGCAAGGATCTGTACACAATTCCTGAAAGCTGTAAACATCCCAGTTCTTGCATGACCAGCATACTCACCGGACATGTCACCCATTGAGCATGTTTGGGATGCTCTGGATTGGCGTATACGACAGCATGTTCCAGGTCCTCCCAATATCCAGCTACTTCGCACAGCCATTGAAGAGGAATGGATCAACATTCCAAAGGCCACAATCTGATCAACTCTATGTGAAGGAGATGTGTTGCACAGTGTGAGGAAAATGGTGGTCGCACCAGATACTGACTGGTTTTCGGACCCCCCCAATACAGTGAAACTGCACATTTTCGAGTGGCCTTTTAGTGTGGCCAGCCTAAGGCACACCTGTGCAATACTCATGTTGTCTGATCTGCATCTTGATGTGCCACACCTGTGAGGTGGATGGATTATCAAAAACTATGTATGGTAAATAAATTAATCTAATTCTGCCCTCAATATCATATTATATGCATCGCTGATAAGAAAATTGATTTAAAAACAGTTGCCACTGGCAGCCATTTTGAAAAAAGGTTGTCATTGGAGATATATTGAAAATTCGCAATGGCTCAATATACAAATTTTGTTGGAATGCCTTTCTCTACAACTGTCCCAAATGATATGCTTTTATCACAAAATGCACAATTGTTATGGTTAACCGCAACACTAAAACTACTAAGTAGTAGTATTGTATTTTATGTATTTAACCATTCTTTTTTTTCTCTTATCTGATTCTTTTAACCATTTTTATTAATGTTGTATTTCTGTATTTGTTTATGGGACACACAATTGTTCATGTGTTCCCTCTCTGTAAAGCACATTGAGCTGCAATTCTGTGTGAAAAGTGCTATACAGATAAAGATTATTATTAGTGTTTGTGTGGGTCTGTGGATGATGAACACACTTTTAGATTTTGGAGCTGGTGCATGTGACATATACGCAGCCTGACACTAAGGCCCGTGCAGCACATATATATCATTTTCATATCTGAGACCACGCCCACCAAGTAGTTTCCATTGACTTTCTATTGCATTAAGCTAAGATAACGTAATTTCGGACTTGTACAAAAAAAACTGAAACCTTCCTGAGATCTGTTGTGTGACATGATGCAAAAAGTTTTTCTGGCAGCAAAAAGCGGTCTTTTTATAAATACAATTTTGTGTCAGCACAGATTGTTTCTGTGAGGCGGTCGGTAACGACAAACTCCAAAGTACAAAACCAAGGAATTTAATACAACGTAAAAGCGAAACAGACACAGAACCACGCAGGGTTGTAAACAGAAAAGGCTTAACATTAGCTTGGTTCGACAGAATAACCCGCAAGGGTTGGAACAGAAAACACAACTGATAAGGGGGAGCACAAACACACAACCAGGAACAGGTGCGGGAGTCCCTGGCTGCCACCTGTCACAGATCAGTGATTAGTACTCCGGGGAGCGGGAGCGTGAGGGAGAGGCTGGTACCACCCCGCCATGGGACGTGGGCGTGACAGTTTCCTATGATTTATGTTGGTGAAACTAAGATTCGCTGGAAATAAATATTTTAATTCAATAAGTTTACACTATATTAGTGTTCTATTTCGGAAGCATAAACAAGACATGGAACTTCTGCATATTGGGGCTTTGCATCAATCGCATGCGCAGTCAACGCGCACAGGTTTACGCGGCCGACAGACGCTGTAGCCGATGGCGTAGTATAAATCGGCCTTTAGCCAGTGCTGTGTCCCAGACTTTACATAAGTAAAGACTGGCTCTGCGAAACTAAGACACATCTATCTGGGGAGCTGTCCATTTAAGGTGTATAAAAAGGGCAATGTGCTTTAAAAAAATACTTGGCAGGTGATTGGACAAACCTGTGAACCACAGCTGTGAGCCTGTTGCAATCCACTCTTGCAGAAGAAAAGTCGGGAGAAGAGTGAAATCACATTTTACATTGAGAAAAGCCTTTAGTGGGGGTATAATTGCTTTTCTAATAAATTATAATATAACTCATGTTATATTGTGCATCTACCTTAACCTCGGTATAACCCACCACTGTTGTTTTCAAGTAGTTTTTCACACCTAATCCCAAATATTTTAATATTTTCAGATATTTAATATAAATGTTGCATGTATGCTATTCTCTGCTGGATTAAAATATGGTGACGCTATATGCTGGCAATTTGCTCATATCCTTATACATAAATTAAAGGGTTAAATTGTCCCATAGGCTACTCACAGATGCAAGTGCAACAATCAGTTATCAATCTGTCAAGTCCTTGGTTTTGGAGTTTTTTTGTCTTAAAGTTATGGATATTATACTGCATAGCCTACTTAATTTTGGTGGACACTGAAGATTCCAACCCCAGCACTGGAGCAATTTTATGCTTACATGCAGATGTAACTAATAATAGAAGCAATTTAATAATTGTTACACAGACAATTGTAGAGATATACTGTATTAGGGTGACGTGTTTGTTCGTTATTGGAGGCATATAGTCTGATGCCAGATATGTAGGGGAAAACCCTGACGACAGCATCTCTACTCGCTCATGTGTTGTGGGCTATGTGCCGCGCGCTCACAAGAGCACGAGGGACCAGGAGATTCGAGGAAGCAGATATTGGTGCACGCGAATGGGTATTAATTCCGTAGTGTGTTATGCGTGTTTATGTAGTCCTGCAGCGTGCTCTAACCGGCGACAATTGAAGTGATGCGCCGCTGAGGTCTACTCGGTGCCGTACAACACAATGCTCCAACATTCCTCGTCAACGCCGACAGATTTTCCAATAGTGAGAGGAACGGCTCCGTGCCCACCGCACCGCTGTACCTACCGCCGCCGTGTTCGGTCTGTTCACGTTGAGGGGCATTATGAACGGAGAACACCACAGAGAACGTGTCGTCGAGTTTTTTTTTAAGGGCACAATTGAGCGCGAGCGGGAGAAATGTGGAACTTGATCGGCGCCTTTGATCTTTTGTCGCACGCGCCGCCGGAGCGCAGGCGAGTGTATTGTTGAAAGGAGGTGTGTGTGTGTGTGTGTGTGTGTGTGAGTGTGTGTGTGTGTGTGTGTGTGTGGGGGGGGGACCCAACAGAAAAAATAACCAAGGGGGGGTCGTTCTTAGGACTCTATAGCAAAGGAGGGGTGGTAAAACGGAGGAAAATGCAGTTTGAGACATTGCGTCAGTTTTGTAGCTCGGTTTTATCGCATTTTAACGGAGCTTTCTCGCCGCCTCAGAACATTCTGCAGACGGAGCTGCTCGAGCAGGCGCTGAGCAACATCGGGTGAGCGATTCCTTTGTAAAAGAGAAAAGAATAGAGAAACGCCAGAATTGTGAGCTTTTCTTGTCGCTATGTGAAACGAGTAGCCTGTCGTCTTCAAGGAGAGGGAGTGTGTGTCAGGGTTTGGGGGTGGGGGCGTGGGGGTGAATCGTGTATCGATCCGAAGCCAGCCTGCGTAATAACAGCCCATTCTGGACCGCTGCAGATATTTCCTGGCAACGCAGCAGCGATAGCAAGGATGCTCGTTTCAGTTTTTGTGTGGATGGGGTGGGGGCATGTAAAGAGATTACGGTTAGGCTAGGTAGAGTCTGCTAAGTATGACTGCGTGCGCACGTATTTGTGCGTCTGCATTTGTGTGCATTTATGTGTGTAGTAGGCCTACTGTATGCGCGTGTTACGGCGCAGTGATACTGCAGCGTGTCTCACTGCTTCTTGCTGCTGCTTAGGTGATTGCACGGAGATGATTAGGATTGGGTTTTGTTTTAGTCCAGTAAGATACTAGGCTGGATAATGTGAGCCTGCGTATTACTCTGATTGTAATGTTACAATTCCTCTATGCTGTATAACATGAAATATGATGCTTCTTGCAGACATTATTCATTGTATGTTACTGTTTGATAAGTGCTTTTTGAAATTAATTTAGTGTAATGCTTTTGTGTATTTGGTCTGGTGCTTGTGTGTGTATGTGTGCGTGAGGCGGGAAGAGGATGAAGAGATGGAAGATGCATTTTGGATGCACTGGAGAGTGTTATGAACGGACCACTAAATGCCTGTCTTCCCTGGGGAGCAGTTCCTTGTCATCTGACCAAGCATGGCAGTTGGAACACTATTATGCAGGCTGCAGAAGGGGTTCCAACCCAAAAAAAATCTGACCCTCAATATATTTTCTCCCGTGCAGTGCGTTCAGACAGGTTCATATCTTCAGTATGCACCGTGTGTGTGTAGGGAATGTGGGTCTTTCCCTCTTGTCCCGTCCTCTCCTTCTTGCCATTGATCACAAATTATTTACAGCGGTGCTGGGCTCTTTGCCACCTCACATTACATGGCCAGAACACTCTAGTGCTGGGCTGCACACAAGCCTCCATGACCAGAAATGGTGGTCCAGCAAAACTCATGTTTGAATTAATAATCAGTACATTTTAAGTTTTGAACAAACCATTTCTCAAAGTTTTTCCAATGGGTTTGTATGAATGAATTTGTTTCATAAGTATTTTTTAAGAAAACGGACAGCATTGTCTGGTGGTTGTGCTGTCATTGTACTCACTGTAAATCACTTTGGATGAAAGCATCTGACAAATTACCTAATTGCTGTACTTGACTATTGACTTTCAGACTACTCTTATCTGTCATATTCTACTGGAAGAATTAATATTCGGTCTAGTTAGCGGTCTGTGACAGGTAATGAATGGACCATATTCAAACAACATGAAGTATAGCTTAAAACACATCCTTTGTACTTCCTTACTTAGTAACAAAGCTGTCACAACTTGAGGAGCTGTCATTTTCCTCAGCACCTTTGGACCAGTGTCAGCTGACACGTGGAGCTGTCCTTAAGCCTTATTTATACATCAATGTCAAAAGCAGCTGCGTAGGGCCCGCGGATCCCATACAGAGCCGCACGGGCCCGTAGAGCCAGGCTGCGTTTGCCGTGTGCACCAGCTCCAAAATCTAAAAGCGCGTTAGTCAATCGGTTGGATGGCTGGATGGCGAAAAGGGAGTTGTTGACCAGCCAACCACAATTGTCTTGCGGATGTAAGCCCCTATACCAGAGTGCTTTAGCAGCAATCATTATTTTATAACAATGTCCTGTAACCTACATGCACAGACTATTTCCCTTTGACCATGGTATAATTATGAGATTCACTGGAATGGATGTTTGATATGCATTGAACATTAAAGGAGTCATTTCATGCCCCTTTTCACGTGTTTCACACAGTTCCTATACTTCTCAATGCAATTTAGTTGACAATCTTAGGTGACAATACCACATAGATTATGTGGAATATTATTACCATATTATGCACATTTTCACTCTGTTATGAGATTACACTCGGTTTTCAGTGACTGTTGCTTTAAATAAAACAAGCCACTGCCCACCCCTCTTCCACGCTCTATGCTGACGTGAAGCTATGGCTACTTTGCTGCTGTAGTACTCACACAGCGGTGATATGTTGTTTGAACATATAGTTATATGGGTTTGAGTGTCATAGGGTTTATTTTCCAGTGTTTTCAAGGTGTTAATATTGCGCCTAACCGTTCAAGGATACGGCAGGCAGAATGGGGTTACTTGTTGTTCATTGGCACGGCAGCAGCTTAGTCACACAGCCCTGGAATGTAGGGACATGGGTGTTACGTTTTGATAACCAGCCATGTATCTATATAATAAGCACATTATTTAATGAATGAAGGTTCAATTATCCCATAGCACAACATCGCAGCCAGGGTCCGAAATGAACACCCGCCAAGCGCCAAATGCGGGTAGATTTCCCGTTTGGCGAGTACATCTCTGAGACTGTCGGGTAAATGTTTGAATTAAAATAGGTATACAATAAATCACTCACTAGTTCTCCCTAGCGCTGTCGTCTGTGTTGACACAAATACACACATTCCGTGAAGACCCACGCCTACAGTACTCTATCTCTGATTGGCTCTCTGAGCCTGAGCTTCCTTGTCTTAACCAGCCAGCCGGGGGCAGCCAGCCGGGGCAGGATGGTCTAGTGTTCTGGGTGTTGGACCCCAGCCACAAGGTTGTGGGTTCGAACCCTGGTGTTGAACTACCTGTAAGCATCCTTGAGCAAGATGCCTAACCCCCTACCCCCTGACTGCTCCTGGTGTTTGGTACCTTTCATGGCAGCAATCACTATCGGTGTTTGATTGTGTGTGTGAATGGCTGAATGTAAGGCAAAACACTGTAAAGTGCTTTGGATAAAGGCGCTATATAAATGCAGTCCATTTACCAGCCGATCATTCCGTAACAAAACAGCGAAAATAGCCAGTCAGAGAGAGCAAGGGCGGTAGTTTTGCGACATCTGAACAACCGGAGGAAATATTCAATGTCTAAATAATGAGTTTGAAGTAGACTTAGTTAATGTTCAAGGCATATATATTTTTTACTTTAGTGAATATTTGAAAATAGCCAGTCAGAGAGAGCAAGGGCTGTAGTTTTGCGACATCTGAACAACCGGAGGAAATATTCAATGTCTAAATAATGAGTTTGAAGTAGACTTAGTTAATGTTCAAGGCATATATATTTTTTACTTTAGTGAATATTTGAATTACACAAACCTCCTACTTGTGAAATAGGAAAATGTGTAGTTATAAACATCGCAAATTCCTTGGCACTCGCATATGCGCTCGTATAGAGAAATAGCTGACACGAACACGTATGCCAGTTTGGGCAAGTTATGACCTTTTTTGCGTTATTACTAGGGATGTGCGGGATTTATCGATTAAACGGTTAAACGGTTAAACGTTCCCAGCCTTGCTAGTCGGCACTAGAAATACTAGTCGGTTAAACGTAATGCTTTTTTTTTTCTTATCAGACAACCGATGATACAGCAGTATTATGGAACAATACAGTATTGCAAAATCGAAAGTGAGATTTACGTAACTCACTTGGCCCGCTGCTCATGAGTAACGATCTGTAGTTCACAGTTGGCACTCTGCTGTTGTCATTTTACAATGATGATAATATAATTTAACAATAATCATTTTAGATAGGCTATAAGGAAAATGTGGAGAGAGGGAAAGTCTACCGGTAGTGATCCCCACTCGGACATAACAACAGTTTAGAGTGCAGGTACCGTAGGGAGAGACCCACACGCACATATTTAGCCTTATAGACTGTAATACATTTCGAGTGTTTTCTGCTTTTAAACTAGTCGACTAGTCTAAATTCAAATTTTCGTTTAAACGACTAGGAAATTAGTCGTTAGGAACTTCCCTAGTTATTACAGAGAGAATAAAGTATAAAAACTGTACGTAAATGTGAATGGTACCAGCCAGCCCTGGTACAGCCAGCCTAAATAAGAGCAGTGGCAATATTTAAAAGGATTACAAACCTTTTAAAAATAAAAACCAGAGGACGAAGCACTGTAAATATAATGTGAGCATTCGAGGTTAGGAGATAACATAGTTGTACGAGGCTGGCTACACTATGTAGGCTATAATGGAGGTAGTAAGTAGGCCTATCTATGATATGGTGATCTTGTGCAGTCGTGTTATTATCCCATTGAAATACTGAAACATAATTAATACAGTAGGCTACTGTATGTGACACAAAAGTGACAATTTATTATTTAGACCGGTATCTACCATCCACCTTGGCCGGTGACTCAAAAAATTAATTTCGGACCCTGATCGCAGCCATCCTTGCCTGCGCAGCCATATACCCATAAGCACGTATTAATTCATGAATGAAGGGTTACATAACCTGAAATCGCAGCCGTTCTTGCCACTATAAGGGGTTTATAAGACAGATAGGTGGCTATCTGTTAGCAACACAAATTCGGTTAAACAATAAACTTTAAAGAAGTTAAACAAAGACATATGCTATCTTTGTTATTATCACGGACATAAAGTTAAATGTTTTGCATGATATGATCACTGATCCAGATAAAAGAACTCCGCTCCCAAAAATGGCAATCCATTTCTGGCAGGGTACACAATTTTGGTATGACAACAGCGAGTGTGTCTTTATCAACGAGCAATGTTTATGTTAAGTAAATCAACACATTATTTAAGCAGCCTATTTCTAATCAGTTTACTGTTATAGAATAATAGCCTATATTAATATAATGTAGTTATTGATGTGCACAGTGCATCATGCTCTAGATCAGTGGTCTTCAACCCTGGTGCTGGGGGACCCCTGCCCTGCATGTTTTAGATGTCTCCCTGCCCCAACACACCTGATTCTAATGAATGTGTCGTCATCTAGCTCTGTAGAAGCCTGGTAACGACCCATTCATGTGAATCAGGTGAAGGCCTCTGCTCTAGATTCTATATAGCCTGTCCCGACCTATGGTCCTGACTCGAGTTGCTACGGTAGCCTACCAGTTACTGTGTCAAAAACATTTTCAGATTGGGTCATCTGTAAATGTAGTAAACCTTTACTTACGGTTTGCGTACTGGCGATCAACATCAGTTCCTTAGCTTGTATATTTTGCTGAATATTACGGTAGGTGGCTGGGCGGTCATATCCTCATAAGGGCGTTAACAAACAAATTGTCTGCAGAATCTACATAGTAACTGCACTCTTTTCAAAATCCACTTGTTTCTCCACTTTTTTTCCTTCTATGGGCATTACAGACCAGAAAGCTAACAGTCCAATTTGAAAGGCCCAGTACTTCTCTGTGCCACATCAACAATGATAATTCCAAAAACAACTAGAAAAATTTGGTTTTTATGGAATGAGTCCTTTAAGTGAGACTGCACTCAGCAACTCAACTAGGGGACTTACCTGATGTTCGGGAAGCGAAAATAAAAATAGAGGTCTTCTTCTATAAATATGTTCAATGTCAATGTTGGTATTAGTGTAACTAAGAGATTCGCTGGGAAAAAATATTTTTGATATGCTTATTTCAAATTGTTTACACTCAATTTAACCAGACATCAGATAATTTCCATATAGTGGGGCTTCACATGCTCAGTAAACAATTCTAACTAGGCAGCACAACTATAAATACTGAGCATGTCAGCGTTCACCCGCACATGGCATTACAATGCAGACCTGCTGAAGCATGAATCAGGCTTAAAGCTTCTAACAGGCACTAGTGAACACAGACAAGCACATGCTGCTCTGTGTAGCTGGGACATTTTAGACAGGATAGTGGTTTGTGTAACTCCCAGCTGGGAGGTTATGAGTGTGAGCCCCAGAGTTGGCCTTCTTGTATCACTGAGAAAGATCACCCTATCTAACCCTGATCTACTCCTTGTAATTATTGTGTTCGTACTCATTGTAGTTGGCTAAAAGTAATCTTAATTACATAATTGGAATTTTAATTTTGAACAGGGTATGGTAACATTTGTCTTTTTTCTCTCACTATTTTTCCTATCATTCTCTCACCCAGAGTAGGCCACTAATGGCACCGTATGCATTTAGAACTATCCTCTATGTATTATTTATGTCTGCAGTAGTCCTAATTAGAGGTCGACCGACAGTGGATTTTTAAAGGTTGATATAATAACAATAGTTTGGAGCCGGAAAAAGCCACAACAGCAAATGCCAAAATAACAGCAGCAAATAACAATTCATAGGCCTTTCAAGCCATTGGTATTTTATAACAAGTGATTCTTTTTCTAATTAGTTGTACAAGCTTTTATTAAAATGATGTACGGTATACTGTAAAATAAGAAGAAAAACTAGGTAAGCCTAGTTCAGATGGACCGAGCAGCCTGATGTCAAGTTGTAGTAGCTTTGGCGTCCACTGCCCTTTTTTGGGAAAAACAAAAGCGTACCAATGACTGGCAGCTACCCTTCATAAAAGTTGCTGTGTTATGTCTTAAGTGTTAAACTAAACAACCCACACAGGTTGTTCGTGCTATTTATTAGGAAAGTATAGGGCAAAAGATTTAAATTTCAACTGTACTTCTACTCGATTTTATAAGTAAAAAAAATCGGCCAAAAAAGCGCAACTCGCTACCCGTAATAATTACAAGCGAACATAAAAAAGCCAAACTCAAAATGGAATGGTCGGGATCACTTAACGATCCGGAATGTCATGTTTCAGGGCAGGCGGAATGTACTTCCTGGGCCCTCGCTCAAACGCGAACAGTAAATCTGACCTACCTCCAGACTGTTTACGAGTGGAAGGACGATAACAGTATGAAAAAAAGTTAGGGACTCACCAAAAGGCTAATGACCACCAATATCAATTAATATTACTAACACAACTTGTACTCCATCTTTTTTCATAGGCACAGAACACTAACACACTGGGTCATAGAAATGCAGTTTCAGTCTGTTGATTGAAGCCTGTAAATCCAGAAACCTGAAAATGCAGCCTCCTGTATTGCAGCTACTCAACCGATCAGCTAGCTGAAATGTTACTATATTCTTCTCTGGAGTTTCACGCTATTGGTACGTTACCGCCACCTACTGTGTAGAATGGTGCGCTTCTTAACCGATCAGCTAGCTGAAATGTTACTGTCTTCTTCTCTGGAGTTTCACGCTATTGTTGCGTTACCTCCACCTACTGTGTAGAATGGTGCACATATTGCATATTACACGCATGTGCTTTTTAACTAGGTCGGTCAGTCAGTTAGGGACTCAGTAAGCGAAATCCGCTCACGTTGGCTGGCCCTGCTACACGCGAATTGGCAAAAACGAAATTGTATCATTCTCACATGATCTGTCAGTGCGTGTGAGGCATGTGTCAGTGTTTTAACAAGATAGTCACCCTCTTTCATCCCGCTGACCATTACACGTGAAACAGACACAAAGCAAACAAGGGCATGGCCCCGCGAAGCCGGAGACTCGCAGGCACCCTTCTTCAAGAGGGAAGCCTTCGTCCTTCCAAATGCAGAACCGGCAGGAAGCGAAGCCAATCCATGGATCTGCTGAGCTGCTCACTCCATGGTGTGCAAAGGAGCACTGCTGCGCTGTCACTCACTGCCTTCCGCCAGGTGTTCGTTGATGCAAAACAAACCCACATTTCACTGCATCTAGCAGGTTGCTAACTGGTTCATGTTGAATGCTGTCACGCTGCTAAGCTATTCACCACGAGATGTTCAGCGTGGAAATCAAACGCGGTTTTAACGATAATTAATATTTGGAACGGTAATAGTCTTGAATTTTACCGTGGTTTATCGTGAAACCGGTAACGTTACATCCCTAGTTGTATCGTGGTTTTGGTCTCGATTTCAGAAATGTTACACCCCTAATAAAAACTGCAGTTACTTAGACCACGAGTTCCCAAACCTTTCAGCTTGTGACCCCCACAATACAGTAACAATCCCAGAGACTCGTAGCCTTTGCTATCCCAATAGGTGGCAGAAGCATAACAGCGATAATATTATTTTATAGTATTTTAATATAGGCTAGTAGCAGAATACTGTACATCAAAGTAATGTATTAACTGTACTATTACTAAAAATGATGGCTAAAATATACTGTTTCATTATTTTTAAATGTCATTTAATTCCTAAAAATAATCTCGTAACCCCCTCTGCTGTGTCTCTTGACCCCCAATTTTAGAACCACTGGCCTAGACCACATTTGTTTTTTGAAAAGAATAGAAATATATTATTTTGCTAGCAGGCTGGGTGCTTTTGCAGTGTCCTGCATCTTACAGTCATTGGACTAATTACACAGCCCTATATATCTAAATCAAAGGACAAGTTTGAGTAAAGATTTTGTTGTACAAGATCATTCACACATGTGCTCCTTTATATAGCCCAGTTCAAACAAGTACGTTCTTTGTCTTTGCCAAATACGATATGTTTGCAGATCCAAAGTATTGTTATTTTTCGGCAATTGTTTTACTATTTTTATTATACACCTCGGAAAAAATACCTTGGTGAACTCGAGGCATCTCTTAATGATTACTGCCCCGTCTTTGAGTTAGCACCTGTCCTCTCCCCACCCCGAAAGCCCCGTTATTTTAGGCAGCAGGGATTATTAAAACATCCTCTGACTCACTCCTGTGCTTTTCTCATTATGGCCTCACTTTGTGTAGCCAGACAGCCAGGCCTGTATGACAGTATTTGACTTCAAATGCAGCTTGCTCACTGGAATGAAAAATGCCTGCTTAGCATAAATGTGTGTGAGGAGAGAAATGTGGCTGTGTGTACTTGTACGTGTGTGTGTTTGAAACTGGGACAGTATATGCTGAAGAGAGCATTGCTTGCAGTCGAGAAATGTAACCCATTGTGCTTCCACTAGAATATGCTGCTTCTGAATATCTCCCAAAATCTCTTTGTTCACTGCAGCAAGTGCTTTGTAGATAGAACGGCCACTGTCCAATCCTTTGTTAGCAACCATTATTTGGCAAGAGAGGCCTGTCAATTTTTTAGAACAAGACAAAATGCTATATTATGGAACAATTGGAACCTGCAAGTTTGCCAGCAGTTATCCTCACATATTTTGTCATGTTTTGCTTTTCTGAAGGCCAACAGAAGAGATTAGAATTTTTTGGGCTAAAACATTACAGTATATTAGTTAATGAAAGCTATAGGGAGTCAATTAAACAATAACATAAATTAATCAACAAATATTGACTTCCCCTGCTGAACATTGTTTATGTATATGGTTGTGCTTCACATGATTTGCTTGTATTGGGACTGGTGAGCCTATATAAATCTCAAAAGAATATTGTAGTCCTTTCTCTCTACATCTCTCTGATATATATCTCTGATACGGTTTGGATATTTTTATATTTAAAGATATGCTATGAGCCTATGACATGCTATAAACGTCTATAATGTATTATTTCACCTTATGTAATCATTATTCATAAATTACAGCAGAGTGGTCTGAGATTCTTGGCCCGTATAATATAATCTGGTATTCATAATTTCATTAGCTAAAATACATACAATCAACTAATAATGCATTATATACATTACATTGCTATACAGTCTAATGCTGTTTGTAAGTGATATGCCAATTATTACAATACCTTATAATTGCATAATTACATTAATGTATTCATAGAGCATTATATACATGACCTTCATAGAAAATGTTAACAAAAAGTTTAAAAGCAGCTGTTTGACTTGCTTTTAAAGGCATGAGGTCAAAGGGCAAACCAATCCTCTTAAGCTAAACTGCATGCTAAAACAAGTTTATTGTCTATCACATCTATGGTGTTGATTTCTTTCAGCCCCTTAAGAGGATATCACCCACACCCACCCACAGCAGATGTAAGATGCAGTCAATATTCCAGTAACCCCAAGTACAGTACCCCTTGTGTTACTTCTAAATGACCCCAGCATGAGGCCTGGATGCTCTTATCTGGAACGAGGGCATTTGCTTTACTCAATTCCTGCTGTGCATTGGCATATTTCTAAACATGAAATAAATCAAACAAACAATATACATGCACAACTCTAACCTTTCAGCCAGGGAGAAAAGCAAGCGAGATGTGCAACACTCTGTACTTGTAGCTCATCTTAATGCCATATTCTGCAGGGGCTTGGCCTACATAGTGCTCAGCAGTAGTGGTGCAGTGTGTTATAACTGTGTTAAAAAGCATAACTGCGGGTTCATACTGTAGCATGAACAGCAGCACCTGGGTCTGATGTGAGCCTACACCCTGGGATCCTCTGAGGTAATTATCTATACACTGGCTGCTATGTGCTGCAGACACTGTCAGCTGCCCTGATGGATGCGCTGCTTCACAACTTTGTCTGCCAAGCCTCAAAACGTCCCGCAGAGCTGAGGAGCAATGGAGGGCGTGGCTTTGCACTGCCAGTTGTCATCTTAAATTAACATACTGTGTAGTAGATTGAGCTCACTGTGTTTGTGTAGTGTGTGTGTGTGTGTGTGTGTGTGTGTGTGTGTGGAAAGAACAAGATGACTCACGTTTCTATACACGCAGTACAGTACACGACTGTGATAATTTCGTTTAAGATATGCTTTAGGCTATATGGGCCGGCGAACATGGAATATCAAATCTCTTACTGTCTATAATGGAGGACCACGGTCATGTTTTGTAATGCAAAGGAAATCCCTGCTTCATATGCTGCTGTGAACTGCATAGCTGTCTTATTTTACTTATTTGGGTTGTGTCTATAATACTTAAATGTATTAAACATAAAAAATAAATATAACATACAGTATAACATCATTATTATACATTTGTCTCTTTATTATAAATGTATCTCTTACAATAGCTGACACTCCCTAGCCCCGGTTGGCATCTAGGAGCTTGTGTACTGCTCATACTAATTTAAAAAAATACAAAATAAAACATTGAACAAGCTACCATATATACATCCCACTTCTTTGTTTGGAGTCTTTGGACTGAGAGATCATATAGGCATGTATTTGTATCAAACTATCTAAGAACGGAAATCACATTATGAAAGTGTAAATTCAATTATTAACTTAAAAAAACTAAATCAGTTATAATTGCTTTTGTTTTTGTTGATAAAATACTGACATAACAATTAGGTGAGATGTCTGCAAGTAATTAATCTCTTCTACTTCAATCTGTCTAGTCTGGTAAAATTATAGGCCAAGAAGCCTACTTCTGAAATATCTAAACATGTCCAAAGTTAATTCTACTAATTACTATTAAAGAGTGTACAATGACATATAATTGTACTTGTAACATGCTACACCAGATCATGGATGTATTAAAGCACCTGATGGAAACAAGACAACCAACGGCGTTGCGTCAGTATCACGAGGGAGTACTTCTTTGCATGATACTGACTATTCTATTCTAGATTTATTACTTCTGACCCGAAAGATGGAGAGGCAGTGAAGGAGGAAAAGAGGCCTTTTAAGTCTATAGAAATATACAGAGACACTCTGTCCTTAAATAAACATGAGTATAAATGCACACACACAAGCTATAGCTACACAGGGTAGACTTATTCAACCAGGTCACTGAAAAGCGACGGTGTCATAATGGTGCAGAATCCGGATGTTGCGATTATTACGTGGTAGAGATAGATAATCTCTCCTACTCTCTCTCTCTCTCTCTCTCTCTCTCTCTCTCTCTCTCTCTCTCTCTCTGCTCCTGTGTCTCTCTCATTTTGGGGGATATAATAAATAAATAAGACATGCACAGTAATTTGTTTAGTTTAAGGATCAAATGAACCGGGGGCGCAACCAGATTAGGTGAGATCACTATTGATTATAAATGTCAGCCAATAATCATTTGAGAAGTGTAATCCACTGCTAGGATGTGGGTGGGACTGACTGCCACGATGGGTTATCTCATGTGTGACTGCTGCTCTGACTCCAGACAAATGTAGGACCACATAATGATGGTATTAAAGTTGTAACATTGTGTGACTCTGGATCCCAGAATCCTTTGCACCTCAACTAAAATGATGGAATAGGCCATATCCAGCAAAGCATCAGAACATGGATGGTATTTCATCTTTTGTTGGACTGAATGTAACATAAAGACCCCTTTATGCTTCTGCATCGCACCTATGTGAAGCTTAGGCCGCAGGCTCCCCGTAGCCACCTACCCTACGGCATGTCTTACGGCGTAGGCTGATGCGCACCTCTCAGAAAATGTAACTACACATCCGTCCGTCGATTCGACACAGCCAACAACAGTATTGTGGATGCAAATCTCATATGACGGAGTGCTATGGAATTGGGCATCTTTATAATGCCATAGCTGACGCCATAGGCTAGACGTAAGCTTGACGCAGAAGCATAAATGGGCCTTAACAAGCAACACAACAATGCCTCTCTTAAGACCTTTTTTCCTCTCTTATGTTCTACATATTCAGCCATTCTCGCTTTTTCCTCATTACAGCAGAGTCTGTTTCCAGGATAGATTGCCATCATTAGTGGGGCCAAATTTCCTCTAAAGAGGAATGCGCTGACACTCATTTGTTCTCATTTAACAATCTCTACTCCGCAAAAGCAGAGGTGGCAGAGAACCTGTAGGGGATGGGGGGCAGCCTAGCACAGCACTGCCATTGGTTATACTTTCCTTTACTTGAAATGTTTCTGCAGTAGGCAGAAAAGGCTTTGTTTTGCTAGAATGACATGTGCAGTCTGAGGAAGATTGCTTTTAGAAGACCTGCTGTACTGAGAGGTAAAGAAACCGGGGCTGGCTGAGGGGGTGAGTGATTGAAAGAACCATGTGTTTCTGTGGAGCAGCCAGAAAGAGGTTTGAACTTAACCACATCACTGGACCTGGATTTTACCTTGAGTAAGAAATTACACTTTTTTCTCAGTTCATCTTGATATTTTTGGCACCAGCAGGGATAATACAACATGCTTTTTGGAATTCTGTTTTGAATTCTGTTGGATATGGGATGATTAGTTAAATGGGTAAATGGGTTAAATGACACGTAAGGTATGGGTAAACTGTATTGTTTACTGCATGATTAAAATCAGCAACTGAAAGCTTTCTCGTTGACATTTATTTATCTTTCTGCCTGTTTTGGTTTTTAAATCAAATATTTATATTCTGTACAGTGTGTGTGTGTGTTGGGGAATGTCCAGTGACATCCAATTTCAGAATTCCAAATCTATTTAGTCAAAGAAGTTAACATTATGTTTATCATTTTAGAAAAAGTTCAGTGTACCTACATTTGTATTTCAAACCCCCTCCTACTCTCTTTGCTGATGTGAGCAGGGTAGCTGCACTGAGGGGACTGACGGGAAGAAAAACGATATAGAGTAGATACTGCAATACTTACAGTACATATACAATACAATAATACACTTGCAATACTCTATGTGCTGCTGGTATATGTGGTTCTTGGTCCATGGTAGGGATGTCAGTAGGTCAAATTTATGTTAATATACTGTATATTTAACATATTCATTAACCCTTTAAATAAATTCATTAATATCCCCTTTCCGTTCTTCTCCATACCAAGCAGGAGCATTGAGACAGCCAGCAATTTATTATTTACACACTTTATAACAGCTAAATATTAGTGTACAGTAACTTGCAGGTTAACAACCACTGTTATTGAATGTGTAGGAAAATTAAGATAGTAGTTTATTTTTTTAAGTCTTTAGATGCACTTCAAACATGCACTAACAGAGTTGTTTATAATGCATTACAAAAACACACCATGATCCTGATATCATATATGGAAGGTCAAATATAATAATACAAAATATCGATCATAGTTTTGACACTGAAGATCGAAGAGGTTGAAGATGTAAATTCATAAGCATATGCAACAACTACAATCTTATAATTTCGAGTCTGCCTGGCATCAACAAGAAATAACTGCTGCAGCTGTTTGAATTGTTTCTAGCTATGTCGCCATTTTTAATCAAATGCTTGCGTCATTGCACATCCACTAGTGGCTGATTGGTCCACCTTCCAGAGTGGCTGTGCAAACACTAAAGGTTGGTTACCAAACTATAATCTCAGTGAAAAGTGAGGTGATAGCAATAGTTGTGTGGAGCCAGGCAAATTGTTTGCATCCTCGCATTTGAAACCAAAACAGCGTTGTTTGTGTAACAGCCGTAAAATAATCTCAGGTTGACCACTTAACTGCTTTCAAATTTGACAAATGTAATATGGTGATATATAATCATTGTTGAATTTAATCAACAAACAACAAAGAGTAACTAAAATTGAACTAAATTGTGTTTTTGAACTTTAAATTAAATAATTGTACTGAAATAAAACACATAAATACTGGTATTATGGTTGTGCTTCAACCATAAACCTAAAACGAAATTGGAATGTTCCTGTCAGAGATGATACAGTTTCCATCGAAGCGAAAAGATTTTGTCTTAAAAACTTAAAAATCTCCCCAAAACTTTGTATGTTTGCTCGTTTCACTAGCAGACTGTATCGTAAACCCGAATGCCGGTTTCACACAATTTCTAACTTTTTCTGAGCTTTTTCTCCACAGATAACCGGCAGAGCCGGTGTATGTTAAAACTAACACACACACACACACGCAGTCTGGCAACACATATAAGCGAGCCTGCAGTATGCTTGTAGCCTAGACTACCACAGCTGGTTGTTTATGCTAGTGTTTTTGCTAACTGTTTCTGAGGTTTTTCTTCCAAGGATAATATATACGTATTTGGTACATTTGATTTGTTGAATGACATTACCAATAAGAGTGTGATTCATTTTATACAAGTATGGTTTTACACATGTAGGCGTACTGTACAATGGCAAATCACAAGGTTAGATGTGTTAAAGCCCTCTATGTAACATCCACATGTTAACGAGCTTTACTAATGCTCATGGTTAATTGCTTTATATCGTTTTTTAACTTTTCTTATATAAAACTAAATGCGTGATGGCATATTAATGAAATAATATTAGATACTATTTCAGCGATAAGCATTATGTGATTTCTGGAAAATAGTTAATCCAATCAGAGCAACCTGAAATCAAATGTTCAGGTTGCTGTTCGGCACCAATCCATTCTGCTAGGTCTACCAAATATGTTTCCCACACCGGTGTACTGACATAGAGGGAGGGGAAATGTGAGAAGGGGGTCTGTGGTCTTGTATCCCACTCCCATTTTCTTTTTCATTTTCTTGCTGTAGGACCTAGTGCTCGGACTTGCTGCATTTGTGTCATGGTGCAGACACTAATTGACTACAGTAGGCTAACTATGGTTTCTAGCTTAGGGGCTGCTTATATAGATATTTGATTGTCTAGACAGAAGGTCATACAAGGCTGAACAGAAGCCCGGTAATATGATAGTTCCATCAAGATGAGTTGGAGCTTATCTAAGGGCAGTGTGTTAATGTTTGTGGTGTGTGTGTGTGTGTGTGGGCGTGCAGGGTGTAGGATGTCATAACAGGCTTCCAGTGAGGGTGTTGTACAGGGCCCCTGAAAACACATACAGTCCTGACATTTTCTCTTCAGTTCACACACACACACACACGTGCACGTGCGCATAGAGAGAAAGGTGTACAGTAAGTGCGCTTGCACACAAACATGCACACACATTCTTTTATTTAACCAGGAAAGACACGCTGAGATTACAAATCTCTTTTTCAGGTGTGTCCTGGCCAAGACAGGCAACAGCATTAGCACAACAACAATATAACTTAAAACACACAACACAAACATAGATAGATTCTGTCATCATTGGTCCCTTTGTGTCCACACAGCCCTGAAGTTCAGTAGCGAGCCCTCAACACTGGGCCTTCAGCGTCACCACAACTCAAAAGTTGCCTCTTATTTCAAGCAGTCGATCTCTGTGTGATCGTGGGTTTATCACAGCGCTTTTGAAGCGGCCGCGCCTTTAGCGACGGGTCTCTGTGATATGGGCCACTATAGCGATCAGAACCGGTGCGCAAAAGCTTAACGATTCCATAGACTACTGTAGTAAAGCTAACCTGCCTACTGGTAAAACTGATAAAACAAAATGAAAATAATGGCGCTTTTCCACTGCATGGTACCAACTCGACTCTACTCACCATGGCTCAACTCAACTCTTTGGGAGCTTTTCCATTGCATAGTACAGTATCACCTCAACTTGACTCTACTCGCTTCAGCCTACTTTGTTTTCCACTGTAGATAGCACTCAGTTGTAGCTAGTTGTCATAGTGACATCGCTGTTCGACCCACTTCTGCAGTAGACCTGTTGTCATATTTATGTAAAATTTTTGAACATATACCTACACTGTTGAATGTATATAAGTAGCCATGTGCAGCCGACAGTACTTTGACATCTTGGTCGACCTTCATTTAACACAACTTGCCCTGTCCAGCCCTTGCTAGATAACATTAATTATGCCTTCAACAACCGAGAACAATCTGCACTTCCTCAATTGATCACGCCGTGATAAATAAAAGGTTGCGGCTGCTTCAGAAGTTTGCTGTATGTACAGTATGTCTGTGTTGCGCAATGACGCGGTGACAATTTAATCCAATCAGTAGTCTGTATTGTTGTTGTCACGTTACATTTTGGTATCGCCTCAGCTCGCTTGGTACTAGAAACAGTACCTGGTACCTGGTACCATCCAAACTGTTGCCCAATGGAAAAGCAGAAAAGGTGAGTTGAGCTGGTACCACGCAGTGGAAAAGCGCTTTTAGATCTATCACCAGACCATTTTGAGTACACCTATATGCCTCCAATATATTATAAACTTTGTGATCCGCTGTTCACCTGCATGCCGAACCGTGGGGAGTGATCCGTACAGGTCACACCATTAGCTGCAAGCGTCGCTTGTTTTAGGCAACGTGGGTTTATTGTGCCGCTGTGTGCAGCATGGGCACTTGGGGCGCCTCTGTGGTGTGAGGCCGCTCGTCATGATTGCTATTGGTTGGAGCCTGGACGTGTTTGTCGTGCACGGTGTAAGGCAGCTCCTTGGCTGTCGACTGGTGTAGCAGGCAAATCTTTACTGGTTGAGAAAACTCAGCCGTGGCTCCTTTTAAAGTTTGGCTAGTTGTTAGCTGGTAGCTCCGCATTTCCATTCTGTCCAAATTATTTTGGAATTTGGGTTGTATTTATATATAAATATCAATTTTGTGGCTATTTGTGGCTAATTGAGGTAGTAATATAATACTGATTGAATTTATAATCTGGTGTTTAGGAAACACGGAACTACAGTAAATTAATATTTAATGTTTCCACTGGCCCATGTGCTATTCGTAAACCTTTTGGTTATTGATTGGTCATGACCTACTGCTAGAGTGCTAGTTGTTTAGCCCTAAATTGTAATTTAATACCAAAACATATGACGAGACCATAGCAGGTGCTGGAAACATTCAGAAACATCCCGCCAACACTCACCTCCACCATTGCCTCTTTGCTTGACAGGAAACGAAGCCCATCTGCATCCAGAAATCCAAACCAAAAATACGACCAAAGGGAGGGGCTTGATAGCTCACAGTATGCCCAGGTGGACGGAAGTATGCCCAGATCACCGTCCGACTATGGGGATGAGGAGCATCGACGGGCTCCGCAGGGCCCCCACAGGTATGCGGACGTGGACTCAGCACGAGCAGGCTACCGGGACCGGCGAGGTCCTGGACGCTGGCACTCCCAGGAGTACCCCTTGGATCAGGAACTAGACAGGCCGCCTAGCGAGTACGACCTCCAGCGGCAACGGCAGGAGGAGTTCCAGACCCGTTACCGCAGCGACCCGAACCTGGCCCGCTACCCGGTGAAGCCCCAGCCCTATGAGGAACAGATGAGGATGCACGCCGAGGTAGGCCGCATGAGACATGAGCGTCGCCATAGCGACGTGTCTCTGGCCTACACTGAACAGGATGAGCAGGGGCCGATCCGACTCTCCCGCCAACATCTCATGGAGCGCCGGCCTCCTATGGTGGGACAGCGCTCCTATTCGGTGGATCGCTCCTCTCCTGGCCTAATGGGTCTTGGCCACAGGACCTCCAGCCACAGCCCCCCGACGCCACACCGCAGCCCTGTGCTGGGGGACCGACCCCTGGGCAACAGGCAGCAGCACCACCTGGATCCCAGCTCGGCCGTCCGCAAAACCAAGAGGGAGAAGATGGAGAGCATGTTGAGGAATGACTCGCTCAGCTCAGACCAGTCGGAATCAGTGCGGCCACCCCCCCCTAAGCCCCACAAGACCAAAAAGGGCGGCAAAATGCGGCAGGTATCTCTTAGTAGCTCGGAGGAGGAGCTGGCCACCACACCAGAGTACACCAGCTGTGAGGACGTGGAAATAGAGAGTGAGTCTGTCAGCGAAAAAGGTAGGAGACTCCCAACACTATTATCAACATGCTACTGTATATCAATACACCTGAGATGTTTAGTGGACTTTGCTTTATGACTTTTGTAATGCTTACTTACAGTACATACAATATACTAATTTTGGCAATCAGTATAGCCACTTATCTTTATTTCTGCCATTTTCTTGTTTCTTGTTACAGTATGCAGTTTAATATTAATAATACCTTTCTGATTCCTTTATGCTCCTGTATATGTGTGTTTCTTTGTGTTTATGTTCTGTTATAGTACATGTGCAATGGTTTATTCTCTGTATGCGTGTTATATTTGAATCTATTCACAGTGGTTAGTGAGTGAGTTTGTCTTGTTTTGTGTTGAGTGTTTTTGCTTTTAAATAATGGTAATGGTCTAAGCATTTGCATATGTGGCACATATTGTCAAAAGAAACTACAGCATATAGGCCTTTTCATATATCTAGCTGGAAAACAAAGTGTTAAAGAGGGTCATTTGATACTATCAAACAAGAATGATAGTTTGAGCCAATTGAAAGCTGCACCTGAATTGGCCCAATGGAATTTTCATAACAAAAGGTTAATTGCGGAGAAGATTTTGAGAACATGCCCTTAACCAGGTTTTAAGTTGATGCTACAAACATCTCTTAGTAGGGTCCCCACCCTCTTCTTAATTATAGACAAAGTAAAGGTAATTACAAGTTGGATCATAATTAGAATTCTCCTCCAGTGTTGTCTTTCACTCTCATGTGATTCTCATGTACAGAAGGTTGAAATAATCAGATAGCTTCTAGCATTTGTAGCAACTGTATGCAGCTGTAAGTTTTGACTTTACATTTTCAATATATCCCTCCCTCCTGCTAACTTTTTCTCCCTTGCTCTGGATGCCAGGGGATAGATACTGTTTAAGCACAAAGGTTATCTGCTGTAGTGCAGCACTCGCAAACCACAATGAAGCAATAGGCCAATAGCCTTTTGCAAAGTTCTATAGATAGATTAGGGCAGTCCACTGGGAAATGTGTCAGGAAACACTTCTTGTATACTCGACTTTGACATTGGATATTATGCCCTTTATAAAACTCCAGTCAAGATACTGTACCAAAGACATTGCTGTGTGCTAGGAGATATTTGTGTTGACCCATACTGTATACTACCATGAATGTGCTGTCCCAACTTGAGGAAAATATTATTTAATGTTATTTAACATTATTTATTCCTTCCAGTTATTACCAGTTTACTAATTAAAAAATAGTTGGTCAAAAGATTGTGCCTACACAACATACATTCTAGTGCCATGTACCTTTCTCACAAGATATTGTGAGAAACCACCACTAGAAGAAAACTACCATTTTCATACCATGTAGTGCTGTAGAGCTGAACCTAACTGTATAAATAATGTTCTATTTATCTAGCAATTGCCAATCTAACTGGCTAATAGATGACTAACAATTCATTTCAAACAATGTATTTAATTAATTAGTCTAATAAAATATTTTAATACTCTTTAATTTGTTTAAATATCAAAATTACTGAAAATAAACACTTTCACAAAACTGCAACTCTGTTGCAGTTTTGCAAACACAGCAGTTCAAAATCAATTCCAGTAAAATTGATTTCAGTTTAATTGACACTTGATCACCTATATCAATATAAGATATACAAGACAAGGACAACATCTGAAAAAGGTTATACAGCATGTATAACCTTTTTCAGATGTTGTCCTTGTTTTGCATTTTCCTTAATTACAAACAAATAAACCAACAGTATATTCATTTAAATGTAACCTCCAACTGCCTAAATAGGTGCTGTCACTTTAAGAGGGCATTTTGATTTCACACTTTAATGCACACACAGTGCAGCGCTGCCATTCCTATCAGATGGATGGCGGTGGACTGCACACATGTACAGTATGCACTTTGTAGCCCAACAGAGAGAGATGGGTCTGTGCAGTGTGGTGGGTTGTGTGGCTGTTCTTAGAAAATATCAGCAGCAGCAGCACTACATCACTGACATGGGCGATTCAAGTTATAGATGCAGAGTATTGTGTAGACCAGGGTGTTTTACATGTTCAGAGTGTCTCCTCCTCAGGACAATCAGCATATGCAAGATTAAAAACAAACGTAGGCATTGACCTTCTGATCATGTGGTGAATAGGTACCATCTTTGTAGGGATAGAGACTATCACATTGAAGGTGAATACATTGAGCTAACTTGGGCTAGCTCATATACCATATGTATAACATTTGTATAAAGGTTGTTTTTATTCATTATATTATTTATGGTACTATGGTACAGAATGGTATCTGCAGGGACTCTCATTAAACGTTCAGAAATTTGTAGTGAAGCCCTTATTTAGACTGAAATGTCCTCGCGCACAGCGTTTCAAAGCAGACCTATTTATGGAAGATGTAGAGGCCATAGAGAAAGAGATAGGAACATTCTGGTGTATTAATGAAATCAATAACAGCATTCCGTATCTGTCTCTGGTCAGCAATATATAATGTGTTAAAAGCACATTAAGCAAGATTGACAATCATGTATGTGAATAATTGTTCAGATTCCTAACAAAAACAGACTACACTTCCAAGCCCTCTTTTAGGTTCCGACTCAACCCATGGCAGCCAAAGAGAATTAATGAACACTGTCAGAGGACACACATTTATTGTCATGCCTGTAGAGCCAAATATACAGTAGACTTGATTGTATTCTACTGTACTAATGTATATAGCCTACTGTTTGATGATTGTTATGTTTGCTAGACCCTATATGACCACCTTAATAGGTGAGGATGTGCTAATACTAATCCTATGTGCAAACGTGTCAACCTCCGCTACCCTCATATACTGTATCAATTTATAGCTAAACATAGCACATTTGGAACCAGCTTCACATTTTCTTTTATATGGAATCCTTTTCTGGTCTACAACATCACCTCTAAAGGATCTGATGATGATTGCGGTGGTACATTAGCCTACATTTACAAAGACACTACATTTGCATTTCCATTCAACTTGGCCACACAGGTGTTTCGGACACATCACTTTGCTCTGGAATACACCGCCACAGTTTCTGTTTGCTGTTATCATAATTCAGATTCTGTCTGTGATGTTTGCTGAGCTGGCAAAGGAAAACTCCCTGCATGTGTAACGTGCATACCAAGCATTCTTTGATTAGCTATGCTACAGTGCAGGGGAGCAAAGCGACTAAGCAGAGAACATAAATTGTAATTGCATGTGAAGCCAGTGTGACAGAGAAGGGAAGAAAGAGACAGAAAGCACCTTTTGGCCATATGCAGTCAGTCAGCATCTTAGGATGTGTGCACTCAGCTCCACTGGCTCTAGTGACAGCTGTGTGTGTGTGTGTGCGTGACCGTGGGCTAAACAGAGCTCTCTTGCTCTTAAATCTCAGAGACCTGAAAGGGGAGGGCACAGTGTGTGAGGAAGACAGCTATACACAAACAGACACAGGACAGACGAGGTCTAGGCAAGGAAGAGCAGGGGAAGAAGGCATGCTGTCTGTGATGGGCCCACGCGTGCCTGTAGGGGCCTGAGAAGTGATTTAGTGCCATGATGCCATGCTCAACCTTGTTTCTTCCTCATCCATTACCTGGACATACACTCTCATGTTAGTGCAGAGCATTCAAAGAGAAGTCTGAAGCAAAGCATGCATATTGTGCGCCGATACTCCCAGCTACAGCTGTCGGTTCCTGTGCCAAAGTTGCTCTGAAAGTGCTCCTATTTTGACAATGCAACTGTTCCTCTTGTGGAGAAGACCCGGGCGGCTGCGAATAGTTAGGCATATGCTGTGACAGAAGGTAGGCCTTGCACACAATAACAAATAACCACTGTGCCTCTGTCACCTACCGAGCACAGATACTATGTTTAAACATACATGGTTTGACTCTTTCAAAACCTGACCCTCTGAATTGTAGTAAAAACAGCATCAATAATTAATGATCCAATTAATAGTTTACACTGGTTTTATTGAGTTGTCAAAGTGATGGAGAGCCTGCCGCTTGTGAACTCCGTCGCTGTTCTCGTTCTATCAGCCTGACTCAGCACTCTGTGGAGGGGCGCTTGGAGCTGGGGCGCACGTTGCGCAGGCCCGGCCCAGAGACTGCTGATGCTTAGGATTTATGGCCGTGATGAGTTTCCTGCTGGTTGAAAAACCACACAGCGCCTCTGTGGGGATCAGGGCCCCAGTGTTGCCTGCCACCGTTAATAAAATGCCAGGGAGAGAGAGGGAGAGAGAGAGAGAGAGGGAGAGAGAGAGGAAGAGAGAGAGAGAGAGAGCGGGGGTGGGGTGTTGTCTGCATCTATTAGCTGGCTTATGGCTGGTGCTTGGTGGGGGTGTTTTAGGTTAGCCTGGCTGCGCCTGACTATTGCTGTCAGCTCAATTCATTTCTTAAGAGTACAGTGCTACCCTGTTCACATTAGTGTTTTCAGAGCCACTCTGCTACCGACCCAATCAGGATGGACAAGTGCATTGATGTTGAAGTTAAGTGTGTATCCAATGGTGGTAGAGCTAGATGAGATGAGTAACGCCGATTGGTTAAACGCTGTCCATTAGCTTCAAATTTAGTTAAAGTCGTTGCCTCCAACCTCTGTGGCCAGACCATGTTAAAGGTGAATATTGGGTCTGGTTACACCAGGCTAGTTTTACATGTGGATGGTTTAGCATTGTGTGGCCAACAGGAAGAACTGGTTTTAGAGAAATTGTCATTAAATGATTCCACTATAAGTGAGCCACCAACTAACTACTTACCACTAACTATACTGTACATAGGACCTCATGTACAGTATGTACGTTAGCGAGCACAGTGTAAAATCGAGTGCAGCCAGACTGCAGATAGCGCACGCTGTGCCAACGCATTATATGTTGGATGTACTAACACTAAAGTAACCAGCCTGTTTTGAAAATAAGTACATGTATTTGCGTTAAAATGTAAGGAGTTAGAAGTACAGATACCTGAAAAAGCTACTTAAGTACAATACTTAAGTATTTAAGTATTTGTAATTAGCTACTTCCCAGCTCTGGCGCCCGACAGTTTATCTGTTGTTAAAATACCAAACGTGGATTTGGACACGCCCTAAATGCAATGTGCGCCTTCCGTTTTAGACCGTGTGCTTAGATCGTTAAAATAGGGACCATCATCTAACAGAAAATGTGTAAATGCAATATACTGTACATATATATATTCAAAAGGAGAAGAAGTAAAACCGCAAAAAGGGTAAACCCAGTGGTGACTTCAAACTTCGAAGAACACAAGGAACTCGTATTGATTTTATAAAAAATAAAAAGCCTTTAATGTAAGGGCTAAGACACCTACGCGTTTCGGCTGCTGCGTTTCGGCTGCTGCCTTCGTCATAGTATGTGTGCGTATATAT
>JAODUE010000008.1:576350-596772 GCA_027564755.1 Amblyopsis hoosieri
CAAACAGGCTTGATATACAAGGTAAACACATGAAGTGACGAGACTAACACAGGACTGGGATCACGAAACATTACAGTTAATGTATAATTACTAGACAATGAATCAGTGGAAGAAGTGCCAGATGTTTATTCAAGTAACAATTATTAGTTACCAGATGGTTTCAATATTCATACAACTTGATGTTAACCGTTAATCTACTGAAATATATTTCCCTCTGCATTTCTCAGTCCCAGTCTGTCTATATGTTGTTAGTTCAGTCACATGGTCATTGCCATGGCAATGTGGCCTTGGTAAGGGCCAGTACCAAAGACAATAGATAAGCCAGAAAAGCAGAGAAACACACACTGACACTCTGGTAATATAATATATAGTTAAAAGAATATACTGTATGTAAAATACCTATGGCTACATAGTCATCATTAAATAGTTAAAAAGTAGTGGTAAAAACAGTGGGTTTCCTACCATGGTTACAGAAATCATCAATATTATACATAAACGCAGTTTAACTGGCCGTTGCATCACAGACAGGTAGCAAGAATGAATGCTATTATTAAAGCAAGTAACTTGATAAAATTAACACAATTTATTTTCACTGCAGCCAGCTGTGCCACATAATATCTAGAACAGGGGTAGCCAACACGGTGCCCGCGGGCACCTGGTCACCCACAGGGATGACGAGAGTCACCTACATGTTCTAAAAATAGCACTAGTCGCCATGGAGCTCCATTTAAAAATGTTATTTCATTGTGTTGCTTTTTTTATTTTTATCAATAACACTTGCATTGATGTAGATTTGAAAATAACAATATAGAATTGAATATTTTCAAAACAATGTTGTATTTTATATGATCTTGTCTGGGCTCAAAGTTAAATAATGTTTGCGTGACAAAAAACATCTCACTATGCTGAGACAAGCAAATGGGCGCAGCTACAGGAAGCTAGATAAAAATAAACACAAAATATAAAAACAAAGCCAAACATGCAATGATTATGAGTACATAACATGGCAGCACATCACACCGATCCTCACTCAGCTTCACTGGCTCCCGGTCAAATTCCGCATCACCTACAAAATGTAAGGACACTGCGTAATAAATCTAACATATCTAGGAAAACTCATGAAATGAGGGTCCTGGAATTTGATTCAGTGCAACTAAATAATTGGCGCTTCTAGTGTTAAATGTGTGATGCATAAAACAAAATTCTTAAATCATCCAGACGTGCATTAAATCCATAAGCACAATGCACATCAAGTCTTTATCATATTCATCATGTGCACCAGTATGTGGTGAAACAGGGCAACTCTCAGTACTGACCAATCTCGATGTGTGTTGCCACCACGTTGATGCCACACGAGGAAGATGGCGCTGGCAAATATCGTTAAGTAGTTGTGTGCGCTTAGGGGATCTGGAGAAAAATGCAGCTAGGCCACTGAGGTGGGGGAAAAATCTCTTACATTCTTTCTTTAACATTTGATTCAGTTTATGTGCATAGCAGTGTACGAATAAGGCCATAGGTGCCCTCTCCTTAACTTTAGCCTGCACCCAATTTAGTCCATCAAAACATTGTGCCCCAACTTTGACATTCATGTTCCTCTAAGAAACGGACAATAAGAGCAGCAATGTCATCGGCTCGCTGACAAACTGCTCCTTGACACCTGTGTCTGTCACATAGTGCAGAACTACTGCGAGCTACATTACTCACGTCTGTGGTTTCATCCACCTTAACATATGGATTAGTCTCCCTTTTTATCTCTTCTCCCGTCACTTCAGCAATAGCATAATGCTCTTACACTCTGACCATCCAATCAAAGGATGTTTAAATGCTGATACTATAGTATGCCTGCTAGATTGTGGCAGGTGTCGCCAACTCGAAATCTAATTGGTTAAAGCAACAGATTCATTGCCATTTATTTGAAGTTACAAGTGCACTGTTGATTCTGAAGGCCTTAAGGAAAATGTATTTGACATGGCAACACATGATGGATGAAATATAATTGTATAAAATCTCTAAAATAAACTTACACTTCTGGAACCAAGAGAGAGGCTATGGAAATAATAATTTGGGAATAATTTAATACGCTACATAGTCATGAAAAGAAAAATTAGATGTAAAGCTGGTTGTCTCCTGCTCAATAAGGGAGTGTTGTCAAGGGAAGATACTGCCATGGACTTTACCGCAGCCATGTCTCCTGTGTTGGGGTAGTGCTACTATATAGGCCTACAGCCCAAATGGTTGTTGTGCAGACCTGGTCATGACTAGTACAAGGACACATCTTCAGATCTGGGACAAATCCCTTGTGGCTTCTGTAAATACACCATTTGATGGACTACTCACAAACGTACAGTTTATTACATTTCTACAATGTGTTATTTACTGCACAATGTGATATATTACGTTCAATGTATGTAACTGCTAATTATTGTTGCCCTATCGACACCTATTGCATCTAAAACGTCCTGGAGGGGTGGATTCTTCCCAAGGTTTCTTCCCTTTTTTCCCTATGGGGTTTTTAATGGATGTTTTTCCTTGCCCAGGGGGAGGAGAAGGTTAATAAGGGCGTGTTGTTTGTTTCCATGTGAAATATACTGTAGGCTGTACAGCCCTTTGAGACTAATGTGATTTCGGGATATATTAATATACTTGACCTGATTTGACTTAATACTGTATATACTGTATTTAACCATATTTTGATAATATGGTAATGCTAATGCTTAGTGAATAGGTGTGAATCTGTGTGCGTGTTTCTGCATGTCCATCTGTAGAAGATGGCTGTTTAATGCATACCACAGTATGTTGTGTATGTGCATGAGTGTGGCTATAGATGATGCCTTTAGCAGTCTTCCAATGCCCATCATAAACCAGTGG
The DNA here is from genome assembly GCA_027564755.1 of Amblyopsis hoosieri. Classification (NCBI taxonomy): domain Eukaryota; kingdom Metazoa; phylum Chordata; class Actinopteri; order Percopsiformes; family Amblyopsidae; genus Amblyopsis; species Amblyopsis hoosieri. Next base: position 579,219 of record JAODUE010000008.1, read on the forward strand.
AGACATAAAGGTGATTAATGACTCTTCATTGCCCTACACAATACTCAGCAAGTATTCTGGTCGCTGAGAAATTATGTTTTCCGCTTCAGAGCAGAGCAGCCTCATTCCCTATACACCCTTTCCTGCACACACTGTACACACACCAAAAACCTGCTGCTGCTGCTGCTACAACCTGACTCAGCTAAACCTTTTCTGTAACAGCTCGAATCTTGCTAGTGTAAAGGAAATGCATCGCTGTCCATAACTTGATGCTTTGCTTTTGTTCGTTTCCTCTACACACATATAGATTTAACATCTAGAAAGAAAATCAATAAAAAAGGACACATCGTCCCAGTATGTTGTTTGTATTTGCAATCTATCGATGTGCTGTCAAAAATAAGTATTCATAAGATGTTGGCAGCAATATACGTTGTCATCCCATTTAGATGTGTATAGCTGTAATACCTTGTGTTGTTATTGGCTTGGTGACTATGTATTTTATTTGACAGCATGTAGAGCTGGCATGTTCCGTACCAATGCAGTTGTCTGGAGAGGAACTGATTGAATGAAGGCCTGCAGCTGCGTTTTGCAAAGAAATGGAGAACAGAGTGTCTATGTAGCATGGGCATTCAACCAAGGCTACCGGTAGTTTCACACATGCTGTTAGCTTATCTCTCCTTGAAATGTATTTAGATTAACGCAGTTGTTGTATTTCATTTGTTGTTCGTATTTCGAGTTTTAAAGTCTAAGAATAGTCAAAAAATAGATTAAGTAAAGTGTGAATGATGATTCAAGTTGGATACTGGCAATTCCACTGTTATTTGGGTATATTAAATGTATGTTATGATGCTTAAATGTTATTTAATAATTTAATATTTGCAAACCTACAGTACTTGCATAATACATATGCAAATTTTGTGTTTTGTCTGCAAGTGCCATGAAATCCCTAATGCCGGATTCAGACTACACACCCTTTTTGTCTTTCACAATGAATGGTCACCATACCAGATTAGACAAGCATTGTGCCATAACATTTGGGCATGTCTTGGCCGGGAAACTGGCCACACTGCACGATAACAACCGATCACCATATGCTGTTGTTCACGACCTGGTACAAGTTCATATTTCGTCGGGAAGGAGGGGTCAAGAATGTGATGCTGGCAAAGCGTTCTTGTGTTGGTTAAAGAAAACCTAAAAACTAAATTGCCAATGTTGTGGCTACTGGTACTGGGGAATGGTAACATAGCCTAGCTTAACCAGCTATAGTCTACTCAGCGGGTTGCTTAAATGCCTCCACGATTTCTCGCAAACTTTGATCTTTTTTGGCATTGCTATTGTAGCCTACTCCCTCAAGTCAAGATTGACTTCCTTTCCTCAGTTTCATTGTTCCACATCATATCCCACTTGAGTGCATCAGTGCATCCCCCTCTCTTCAATAGCCTGTGTTTATATGTGCAACAGAGAGCACTTTGTCAGAACACATCGTAGATGTCAAACTAGGCGAGAAAATAAAATCAATTCTGACATGCTAGTCTTTTCGCCTCACTACGCCACATCGCTGGTAATTGATTTCGTCACACTACACTTAGTAAAGTGACCACAACAAACACATATTTATTTTAAATCTCTGCTCAGTCTCCTTTACTTTACTCTTCACACTTTTTATTTGTATCTTGTATGTGTATATGTATGCTCATTATTTGTATTTGTAATGTAATATGTCCTTGAGTGTCTTGAAAGGCGTCCTTACATAAAATGTATTATTATTATGATTATTATTAAAGTTGCCGTTCATCGTTCCCGATGGGCCACGTTCAGGACCGACACTGCTAATGTGTTGGCCACAACCACATCTGGACAAGGCATTAGTTGAGAAGGGATTGCCATGCCATTGTCTTTCTTATGAATGAATGAATCAGTCAATATGTAGACTTTATTAATCATACTGTATGTAATACACATGCACAAAAACACACACTTCCGAATACCATTTTACAGGTTTCGAATACTTGATGGTATTTCCGAACGAGTATTCGAATACTCCCTCAAAAACACAATTTAAAACAGTCAACTATAATTAAGAAGTATAACAGAAGTAATCTTCGATTCCTAGCTTCAGTGAGCACACATGTAAACATAGCCATATGCTCAAAATGGCCACTTTGATTGACATGTCAATTGAGCCAGTCAGAGCTGTCAAATAGCAAATACCTCCTGAATTAGCCAATACGAGTGTGTGTTGAATGAATAGCCTCGCTCTCTTCTTACAAACAGAGCCAATTGCAATCAACTGTGTTGATGACACAGTGTAGGGCAGGCAATTACATTTCAACATGAGGGTTTATATGGAGAAAGTGGGGATTAATGGTAAAACATGCATGCATAATGTGAAGAAACTAATATCCGAATCCCAATATTTAAATCGAATACATACCCAACAAACGAATACCCGAATAATCGAATATTTGGGGCCAGCCCTAACAAACACGGTGAATTGTGTCTTACAGGGGTCCCTACACTCCGCCCCGTAATATAAATGAGGTGCACATATCCAAGATAGTGTATGTACAGTATTTCTAGGATCTTTACTCCACTTTGGCTCTGACTATGAATGCACACACCCTCTTTAACCCGGTACTGTGTCAAAACATTGTATTACAACAGAACAATCGTTACAACCAGATTTCCACTCCTTAGCATGTTGTAAGATGTCCTGTGTATACAGAATGCACACACACACAACATATTGACCCCCAACTCCCTTTCTGTACGATGTATAGCAGATCATGAAGTATATTGTGTGTCATACAGCCGAGTCAATGTACATTGTGTGCTGTGGTAAAATAGCTGAACTTTGAGCTTTGGGCCGGGTTATTCATCTTGTATGTTGAGGCAGGCAGCTCTGGTACTAGCTGAGTGCACTAATGAATCTCCTCAGGGGCTAGTGCAGACACACTGCTATCTGGATGATGCATTGGAGGAATACAGCAGCCCAGGTAGAACATGGCTGCTCACCAAATACACACTCCTCTTTCTTTCTTTCTTTCTTTCTTTCTTTCTCCCGTCACCTTTATATCCTTTTTTTGTTATTATTATACCTGCCTTACCAGCTCCTTTCACCCATCGCCGTCCATTTTACTCCTAAATCTGTCTTTCTCCCTCTCACTAGCTCCTCCCTCCTCTCCCTCTGCCAGACATCTCACCTCCTCTGGCAGAAAAATGTCTGTGTCCCAGACTAGCCGTCTCTGCAAGCTGACATAATATTCGGAGGGCTAAGCTGCTTGAGAAGTTATACATTTCTACTAATATGAATTCATTCATCAGTTCTATTTTATGACTCTTTACCAGAAATGTTTGTCATTTTCCAATTGATCTATATATGCCCCAGTGACAAAACACTAACTGTGTGTTTTATAACATTTCAGTGTGTAAGCAATCGAAAACAACTGTAAAACAAACTCACCAGTCAGATTTTTATCCAGTTGTATTTGGGCATTGAAAACGAAATACGTTACAATAATGTAAAATATACAATCTGTCATGTATTGGGCATGTTTTTTGTTTGAACATAATCAGGAAATACTGATGCATTCAGCTACGCAGTAGACTATTTTACTATTCTACAATCGTTGTGCTGTCCTACATCGTTACATCTATATTTTGTCACGTATCCTGCTTGTGGTTGGTCACGTACCGCGACTGAGAGACCGTTGTGTAGGCTTAAGCATAATTTCAATAACAATAGCCTACGGTACATCTGAATTGAACTGAACGTTAGGAAGTTGGCCTAAACAATGCCATAAAATACATGCTAATGAAGCTGGCTAACCCCGGGCAACATGGGCTATTGCAAGAACAGATGTCACTTTAATGTGACACTTCCGGCGTCACGATGGCAGATGATGGCAGATGTGCGATGTTTGGGGTTTTGAGTGCAGTTTTGTCAAATATCCGCCAGGTGGCGTCTATAACATGCAAGCAGCGCTCGTCCGCAATACAGTACTGCTAAGTGTTTTGAAATGTCTGATCTTTTGATCTTTTTTTTTTTATGATTTTTGAATCTTGTTCAGTATAAAGATAGAGTCTTTTTATTAGTGTTTTGGTGCGCAAATAATTTATAATACAACTCATACAGCAGCCTACTAGTAGCCTATGGGTGTTGCTCCTTGTGTATTCATTGTATTTCATTGGCTCATCAGGTTAAGTATTGCACTGGCAATATTAAGGTTACCGGTTCAACCCAACCAATTACATTTAAGATTTTTTGCGATCTTATTTATGTCGATAATTATGTTATAGAAAAGTTTGCCATTTAACAATAATTAATGAGAAACTTTTACTTTAAAAACAGTGGAGCAGACTGACCTTCTAAATCTAAACTCTCAGCAAAAGCGATGCAGGGATGATGAAATATTGATATTCACAGACATGACGGAACTTGAACCACTCTTGCAAGATACCCTACTAATCCAAGCTGGTTATTTTTCCTTTTTAATAAGCTCTGACCTACTGGTGCTTTTATGTTACTTCATTAAGCTACTTATCAGGCTAGCTTTTTCCCATTGAGTGTGCAGGTTCTTCTTGGCTTCCCACCCTGCCCCCTATGCCAGTTGGATATTTTCCAAAGGAAATAATAGCACATTTCTCAAATAATAGTTTTGAAATATCAAAGAGAAGTAGAACTACAAAATGCTGTTGACAGCTACAGTAGCTTATTCACAATATAATTCCACCGGTCTCAGTGCACAATCTTGACATTTCACGTGAATGGCAAACATGTAGGCTAGACAACAGGAACAGCAATGTCCTTACATAACAGGGTAAGTCAATAGCCTACATTGTTTTATTTTAAGATAATGTTTAGTTATGACTTCCATTAGTTTTATTATCTTGGCTTGCTTTAGACATTTGTTTAGCGCACCAGGATTTGTCTCACATCGATCTGGATCTCATAATCGCACAACACGAAACTTTACTGTACCATACAGTAAAGTTAGTTTTCGTCTTGGATCATCAGATATCATACCTTTGATGTCCTGTTCTTGTGTTTATGTTGGTATCTCCTTTTGCTTTTTTGCCTTCAGAAAATAAGGATGTAAAACCATGTCTAGCGTGCACCATTTCGGTATTTCCCCTAAAAGCTTGACAATTCCCCAGCGCATAAAATAGGATTGTACATTGACTGTTCTTGGAGGGGCATATTTCAGAGCGGTTTGCTTATTTTTTAAATAGTGAGATGTATAATGAATGGCGTGTGTTGTTGACCAGTGATCATGTTGGCATGTTGACCAGTGTAGAGCCTAGTCTATGTCATGCCTATGTCTATGTCGTCTCACTCTCCAATACTTCAATATATCTACTGTACCACTGGTCCTGGCATGGTAGAGGGCAAGCTAGAGGGCCAGGGAGAGGAAGAGGACCAGGGAGAGGAGCAGTTTGGCCAGAACAAGGGAGAAGGAGAGGTTAGGGGGAGATAAGCCCCAATCACACAGAGACGATTCGGCTATAGAAAGCAAAATCATTATTTGTTTTCCTATGGTACGGCGTGCCTGGCATGCGCTCATCTCTTGCGCTGCACATGTTTTTCTAGCGTTTTTTTTAAATATATGTATAGTAGTATTTTTATTCTAGTAGTATAGTAGATTATTTATCACTGGCTGCAATTTCATGTTACTACAGTAATACTGCTTTTGCAATTCTGTCAAATTGTTTTGTATATTTTACTCAGCAAAGGTGACTAATTCACTTTTACATTGTTTGTTTCCAAAATGCAAACATTTGACCCTCAAGCCAAACAGTGTGTGTGGTTAACAGTCAAACGAAACTGAATACAAAAATATAAAAAAGATTTCACAAATTTTTTGAAATGTAGAGTTAGTGTTTAATGAACAAGATGTGATTTTGACAAGAACATTTAGCATTTGGCTAATTGTGTGAGGTAGGTGTGTTGCTGTAGAGTTTGAAAAAGTATCTTCAGTATAGGTTAGTGGTTGTTAGAGACAGAAAAGGCAAACAAGCCTTTACAAGTTTGCCTGTTAGTCAGGATAAATTAGCTGGGGATAAATTAACACAAAATTAGGCTACTTACCAACTGTATACCAACTCATTAGCAGGCAAGCTCATGTATAACGTAGCCTACTACCGTTACTAAAACTACAAAACAAAATCACACTATATCTATTAATGTAATTTCAGTTACAGTAATATTACCTTATAGTTACAAGAATGGAAAAGCCAATTATTGAGTTTAGGTTTGCGTCTCTTTTGTGCCGGAGACGATCGTTTGTTGTCTTTGTGGACTGTATTTTGTTACACCAGCATGAGACTCAAAAGAACCAAAAGATTCATAGAAATAGGAGATTCTATTATCCTGATATAGAAGATACGGAATTCCCATCACTATAGGCCTTTACAGTAGCATACAGCATGTAGACTAAACTAAATCTCCGTAATATTTCTAGCCTATTTAAAGCGCAAGATACATCCAAACAGCAATCCTTTCATTAGGCACCAACCTGTTCTGGTTTGACTTAATGTTGCCATTGTGTTTTGTGAATTGTCTTTGCGTTTTGTGAAATGTCTGTGCATAGCATGTGTCCCCTAGCCTGGTGTAAGCAGACCTAAAATGTACTTTGTGAATAAGGTCTGGCAATTGGGAAGTGTTAACAGTTGTTTCCTCCTACTGGGCATAGACCTCTAGCCTGGCCACTCTCCATTGGAAGTGTTCACAGTCGTTGACTCATACTTTGCATAGACCTCTCTGGTTAATTTTGAAACTATTGGACAGTGCTGAACCAATCAGCGTTGCTACAACTGTTTTGATCACCTGGTCTACCTCTACCACCATTTAGAAACACGATTGACTTCAACGTCATCTCACTAACCCATGCAGATTTGCCCGCCAGCAGGGTGGCTGTGCGAACCTAGTGAACTGCTTTTTGTAAACTTCTTTAATGTTGTCCTGGCATATTTAAATGGGGCATGAATGGTTCCTGCCCCATTATGGATCAGCAGCCAGAATCTTCCTGAGTTCCAATGGTGAAAAATCTAATTTGAATTCCGTGTTTCTATATTTCTGGAAAAGGTTCCTTTGGTGAAAAATGTGAATGTCATAATTGTAATGCTTTGAGGCCTGTCATGTCATGTCTCAGCAACAAAACAGAAAGGAGAGCACTTCCAAACCACAGCACTGCTCTATGTCAAGACAGCAGGCGAGAAATGTAAACAGAATAGGAACAGAGAAGTGTTTTCTGCCTTCCCAGCAGTATGTTTACGTACTGTACGTACCTCTTGATGTGCACAGCCATTCACATGCACAGCTGTGTGTGCCAGGGCCAGAAGCCTTCCATTAAAGTGTGTTTACAGTCTGCAGAGCTACAGCTCATCTCGGACATGTGCTCGTAACCTCGCCTCATCAATTACACAGGCTTCCGAAAGCAGGGTCCCTCTGATCCCCATCGCTTGCTAGACAGGCCTTACGTGGGACTTCTGGGATATTACACTCATGTTGATGTTGTAAGAGTGGATTCGTTGCATTCTTAAAGTCTGAGGTGACGAGGGTGACCAAATTCTTGGGCCGCTCATACAGGGCTGTCATCTTCGTGTCCTAAAACTGAATGCAACAACAAGCAAGTGTCTTGACTACTACGTCGCACCGGATGCTCTCTGTCCACACTTCATCCGTTAAATATGCTCTTCTGTTACTTCATGTAAACAAACCACGTTAAGAACCTATCAAATGTGCGCTTGAGGTCAGACTGGAGACATATCCACTAAAATATGTGTGAGTAGGCTACTTGTCATCGTCCTGCATTTGTACTTTTTAAACAGGAAATCGCTTGTTGCTTATTGTACATTCGATAGAAGACAAAGCATTCAAATTGTTTTATCCCCAGCACTTGCTCGCGTCACATTCAGTTAGGATACGGTGTTGGTAAAGTATCATCAATCAAGAATATGATACTAAAAACTAAAATGTAGACCTATTTCATATGGTAATGAGCAAAGCCATATTAAATGAGACAATGGTGTTTGGGTGTTAATGCGTTGATATTGGCAATTTGTGAAGTACTTATTTATACATAATTGTTTTAAAACGTAATCAAAGAGATGATCAAGCTGAAAAAGCCCAGTATTATACAGTGCTACACATGCAATTGTGGTACGGTATTAGCACCACGTCGATGCCAGTAGACTTTTTGCCCTCAATATAGAGCGCAATACTTTTAAAATAAATGTCCTGTTTTTTTCTCTCAACATTTGCCAGATTGATCAAAGCATAATTGTAAATATGATGTATTACATTAATGTATTACATTCATCTACATTTAGGCTCCCTGTAGAGTGGTGCTTTGCTTGAGTCTCTTTACATCACCATTATTTGTCATTATTAGCACATTAATTCACAAACTCAGGTCATGATCTAGCATTGTATTGCTGCAGTTTTGTCAAAACAAATTGAAATTGAAACAAATCCAATTGATTTGCTGTAAATAATAACTCCATTGTTCTTCATTATTTTCTGAAGAAAGCGTTTGTAAATCATACAAATTAAGCTATGTTATGTAATGTAAATATGTATTAGCCAAGATGGATTTGCAGGTGCAGAATGTAGCATACAGTAGGTCATCTTGTCACAGAGGTCACTATGTTAACCGACAAGGATTGGCTTAGCTGCGTCTAGTATGTGTTGTAGTTGTACAGTAGTAACTAATTTTAAGAAGAAAGCTAATCACTTTATCCCCCCCAATTTCCTTTTAATTATAAAGGTCTTTATAGTATATTATATTTGCACTGGCATAGATTAGATTCTCTATACAATTGTAAGTGGCCGCTTCTGATAACTAGGTTATGATGTCTATTTAAAGATACAGTGCTAACTAGAGGATGCTCCATGTATGATTGCACTGTGTCTTACTGTAATTGGCTACATTGTGCGTATATCATGTTGGGTTTAAAGCCATTTAAGGCTGTTGACCTGTCAAAAGTTGACTGTTATTTATTTGTGCAAATTGTTGTTCCTGACACACTGGGTCACTATTGACTACATGTATCTGGATCTCAAGGACCACCTGGATATTCAGGAGAATGTTTACAGGATCAATGAAGGACTTTTGTTTATATACTGGTAAACTGAAATGTATTCAAACTGTCCAAGGAGCCGGGCACTATGTTTTGCAGTTTGTCTTGACAACAGAAATGATTCACGTGAACTACGAGTGGTCTCCATGTGGCAGAAGCCCCTCTCTGTGGAAAAACAGCATGGGAACAACAGCACTGGGCTGAGCCCCTTAGATGCTACTATGGACACAGCGCTGGTTAAGGGTTGGTGCATTGAATGCTCAAGCTAACTGAGCGCATGCTGACTGAGCGCTTAATGGAGAGAGAGAGGGAGGGAGAGAGGGAGAGAGAGAGAGAAGAATAAGGAGGCAATAGAGAGCGCAGAGACGGGGCTTAGATGGATGTTGCACAGAATCCTCCCATGCCCGGAGAGGCAGCCAGCCACTGCACCTGATTGGAGGAGAGGGATGCAGGCTGCACCCCTCCCCCTCTTGCGTGGCATTAGGGGAGGAGAAGAGCAGTGGAGACGTCAGGAGAACAGACGTCTCGGCAACGTGCCGTAGCCCCCCTCCTAAAGTGGCAGTTGCCACAGGACGGGGCTCAGACACAGCACCACTGCAGAGCCTGGAACACGGTGCGCTACACTAATCACACAGGGACAAGGAGCAGCAGTGATGGGCAGGCAGGGCCACAATGGCACTGGGATCCAGCGCATCCAGCGCTCCCAGAGTAAGATGAGCCTCTCCGCCTCATTTGAGGCTCTGGCTGTCTATTTCCCATGCATCAACTCCTTTGACGAAGAGGACACAGGTAAGATGGCTGACATGACGTGTTAAGGAGAGACTTTGAATACTACTACATACTGTACTGTTTAAATACAACACTGTTGTTATGACTATTATTGATATTCATACATTGCAGCTGTAATCACAGTTTAGATCGCAGGTCATTTTAAGACTCCCCTCTCTTCTGTTATGTGTGGAGCCAGCTGCTGTCTACAGTATCTGGGCGTTAAAAGCAAGGAGCAGATAGCAGTAAGGCTGTTGTTATTTGAGAGGGGGCTTCTCAGGAGCTTGTCACTTTGTCAACATGTCAGCATTGGTACTGCTACTGCAGGTCTGCTAGAGTGTGAGTGTTTATTGACTTGTTTATTGCACTTGTTGCTACTGCCATTGTACATTCTCTCATTCACATGCTTGTTTAAGGAATGTTACAGTATTACAGTATAACACAATATTAGTGTTATTAAGAGATTGTCTGAAAATACATATTTTTGTATGCTTTTGTAACGCTAGAATGCTATCATTTGTTTAGCAGGGCTAGCTAGCTGGCTAATACTGTATGCCAGTTCTACATACAGTACATACACAGTTTACTCACCGCCATAGGATTGTTTTTGTAAATAATAAGACAAATTTAAACAGAATACTTAAAACTGCTCTTTTCTTTTAAAGAGTAGGCTACAATAAAAAAAAACATTGCAGAGCACCTTGCGTTTTTGAACCTGAAATGCGCATCCTGTGGAATCGGGCCATCCAAGCATGGAAAAAATATGTATTTTCAGCCACTCTTAATTACACTAGCTAATGAAAATTTTTTAGCTGATATAAAAAGCATTTATTAAATATCACTAATAGACAACTCCTGGTTTCAAGCGACAGCGTCTCCTCCATGAATGTGGTTTTGTTGACACCACCACGGAAGGTCCATTTCCCAGATTATTTGATTGGATAACAGGAAATAAACACAAAATAAGATGAAATTTCGAGGCGCTCGGAGCGCTTCTCTGAAAATTCAAGGCGCAGCCGGGACACCTATCCTCAAGAGGTTTTAAACACGAGGCGCCCAGAGCGCATAAGCAGCAAGCAAAACGCCATTAGGAAGCTACTGAAAAAAGATGCCTTTCACTGCATAAAGCACATCCTGTGGGATCGGGGTCTGTCTTACTTTCAAAACAAATTAAAGGTAATTTTCCCATTCAGGGTTTAGTGTTCCCCATCTAGTTAGCTAAGGATCCCTTGACTTTGTTAATTGTATATCTGATCTTGGTGCTCAGTCCATACAGTGCTGACTAAACATTAACCTAAAGTTACATGGCAAAACCTTTTTAAGTGAAAATGTTAAGTGATAACTTAACATTTTAACACATTTGTACTGTATCCCTTTATGCCTGCTAAAATAACAATCAGTTTTGAAGTCAATGTCTTGCTGTTTGTTAAGCCTAAAAACAGGTGGAACAAATTTTTGAGCTGATCCTTACTGTCCAAATGTACACAATGTACACAAGGTTTTGGAGCACAAGCATAAACTTGGCAAGGTTTTTTCTTCTACCTTTCAGCACTCTATTTGGGTGGGGGAACAGCTGCAGGTTGCCACATATGCCACACTCTGTTACCAAGAGTGCTATTGTAACGCTGGAAGGAGTAGGAAGAGATTGAAATAGCTGAGATTAACAGCATCATTGGACGAGCAATTCAATTCACTATTCACAGCCTTAGTAACAAAAATGAAATACTTTCATACATTCATACTAGGCCATTTCCACTCAATTTGTAGGACAGGTACATGAGCATGATTTTAAACTACGATATTAATGGTTGAGGGCATCATTATTTACAGATGGCATATCTTGGAGGTACTGGAAATAAAAAACAAGAAAACAGCGGCTTTTAAAAAAGAGAAGTTAATTAGATTTGAATAAATGTAATAGTATTTGACTGTTTAGACAACATTAAAACAATTGTTATACAAAGATCTTATAATACCTAATATGTCAGCGTAATTTGGGGAATAATCTGAACCACCAATCGGCTGAACATGTGACGGGTATGTCATGATATAGATCTTCATACAGAGCTCTGTTATGACATACCTGTCACATGTCATGATGTGACAGGTGTTGGATGATAACAAATACCTGTGTGTGTGTGTGTGTGTGTGTGTGTGTGTGTGTGTGTGTGTATGTATGTACACACTGTTCCATATCCTAATCATGGTGTATGTAAGGTATTCATGTACTTCCCAGCGTCTCTGATACCTACATGTCATCATCCATGCATTGCTGTACTGGCCAGGATAATGCACACTGCATAATCCCACAGTGACCCTGCCACGAGGCGGTGCTGAGATGGGCATTACTGAGGCTAATGGGGAGAGTCAGGTGCCACGTTGTATCATCAGCTGCAGCAAGCGGGTCTAGACTGGACCCTTGTAGGTTTAGCAGTGTCTCTATGGCCTCCTGCAGGCAGCTGGGGGCAAAGAGCAGACATTAGGGCGTGTTCTATTCGTACAGGGGAAAACAAAAGGTATACAGCAGGATACAACCAAGCGTGCAGTGTCCACACACAAAGGAGAGATTCAGATGTTGAATCCTTGTCCATCTGTCTCCAGCTATCTGTTATTCCTCTTTTTATAATGCTTATACAGTGTCTGAATATGGTCCGCTAACATCTTGTATGTTCACGGTCATACACTAAGCCTTCCCTCTTCCTCAGTCAGTGTGTTCCTCCGTTATCTCTCCGCAGAAGCTGGAGGCAAGAAGCTGCGTAGCACCATCCAGAGGAGTACTGAGACTGGCCTGGCGGTGGAGATGAGGAACCGCATGACGCGGCAGGCCAGCCGGGAATCCACAGATGGTAGCATGAACAGCTACAGCTCCGAGGGAAAGTAGGGAAACTTTGAATGTCCTTAGCTTCACAACACATAATAATGGCATTTGTATGTGCATGATAACTGCCGATAGGCGGTTCAAACATTTGAAGTGTTTCTGGTTATGAGGTTTATTCGTCTTCAAAGCAAGTCTTAAAGAGTAGGTGGATGCACCCAGGTGTTGTTTGGGTGAGGAAAAATAAAGTATCACTATATATGTAATATGTGTTGGATTAGCGATACACAAAATATCTTAATTATTTTATTTTATCATGGAGCTATGCTAATTCACTTATGGCCGGTTTCACAGACATGGATTAAGCCTAGTCCTAGACTAAAATCATTTTTCAATGGAGATCTTCATTGAATTTATGTTTTAGTCTTGGACTAGCCTTAATCCATGTCTGTGAAACCGGCCATTAGTTACTGTAACTACATTTAGTTGTTTTATAACCAATTTCTCGGTTAGAAAATTAGTTTGTTGCAACAATACATTGTAAAATACGTGGGTTAGTTTTGACTGGCTGTGAGCTAAAGGCAAGGGTGTATGGTAGGTTTATTTGGTAGGGACATCCAGTATTTCTCTGCTACTGCCTATACCCTTTTATGGGCCACAATATTATTTTAGTTATCAAGGCATTGTTGAAACATTCTTCATGATTATAATGACAGGATTATCATAATAGCATGTAAATGTTTATTTGCTCAAACTGACATGACATTTGTAGTTTTATTTTACTGTACCTCAGTAAGAACATTACTTACTTCAGTGTCTTCCTCCATCACAACAAAACAGTTCAAATATCTCAACGTTGCCTGTGTCTCCATGGTAACCAGTGCTTCTGTCCACCGTTTTAGCCTAATCTTCCCTGGAGTGAGGCTCTCGTCAGATGCCCAGTTCAGTGACTTCTTGGATGGCCTCGGCCCTGCACAGCTAGTTGGACGACAGACGTTGGCTACGCCACCTATGGGTAAGAGACGTAGTGTAACATTTGCAACATGGTAGCTGTTATGGTAACTAATGATAAAAAAACATATGTATCAGTTTAAAGACATATAAAAGTTGAAGTTGAAAGTCCGCTAAATAGTTTTAGCTGGCTTTTATTATTTGTTGGTGGTGTTCAGGTGACATCCAAATCGGTATGGTGGAGAAGAAAGGTGCGTTGGAGGTAGAAGTCATTAGAGCCCGTGGCCTTGTGGGGAAACCAGGTTCCAAGGCACTGCCAGGTAGCTATACTCAGACGACCATTGCAGCTGTCATAAGACATAAAGAGTTTTCTTCTTACAAAAACTTCCTCAGGTTAGGGGAACTTAAAACACCCCTGAGCTTCAGTGTTCAGTTTACTCAAAGTAAAACCACATTATCATCTCTTCTCCCTAAAGCACCATACGTAAAGGTCTACCTTCTGGAGAATGGAGCTTGTATAGCCAAAAAGAAGACAAAAGTAGCAAGAAAAACATTAGATCCTCTTTACCAGCAGCAACTGCCGTTTGAGGAAAGTCCCGGTGGGAAGGTTTTACAGGTAAAAATATCAACACTAAAAATCAGTTACTGTATATCTTTTAACCTTAACCTATAATCCAATCCTGTCATAGAAATAAATGATATATTATGTAGTGCTTATTTTAATGTTATTTACAGTATGGCTGGTTGAGATCATGTGTAAATTCCTAAAGGAATTTCTTCAGCGAAGCACCCTCTGTTCAGCAAAGGCAGAACTAAATACATTTATCATGCTGTTCCCAAAATGAAACTGAAAAATTGAACTTTTGAGCATTAACACAGTTTGTTTAATGATGAATATACTGTCTGTCCACATCACATTGATTGATGGCTGTTTGCAAATCTGTTATCTCTGTTCTTTGCAGATCATTGTGTGGGGGGACTATGGACGTATGGACCATAAATCATTCATGGGAGCAGTACAAATACTCTTGGATGAGTTGGACCTGTCCAACATGGTGATTGGCTGGTTCAAGCTCTTTCCTCCTTCCTCATTGGTGGACCCTACTTTGGCCCCCTTGACAAGAAGAGCTTCCCAATCCTCATTGGACAGTTTCTCTCGGTCCTAGCAGTGTGTTGGACTGATAGCATTGTTGTAGCAGCAGCCAGTGTTGCGAAACAGGCCACGCCCCCACCCCCCCCACCACCCCAGTTACACTGCATGCTTGATGTTGTGTCTTCTGAGCCTGTTTCTAGGGGTGCGCCCGTGAGCCTGTGTTTTGAGCAAAAACGTCACCGGCATGACGAAGCGTGCGGTGAGCGCCCAGTAGCTGCAAATGGCCAGGCGTTTTATTGAAGGAAGCTGGAATGAACTCCTAAGCACGAGGAATACGTCCGTTGCAGTTTTTCATCCAATTTCAAGCCATTGGGGGTCAGCGCTGGGAACCGCACAGCGAGTTCTACAGAGGCCCTTTTTTCCATGAATATAAGGAAGTTTTGCTTTAAAATGTATGTTTGTTTTGTTTCTCATTTGTTTCCTTGATCTTCAATGTACTTGTATCAGAAAGGGGTGACAGTGTTTTCTACCCAGACACCCAGGTCACAACATGCCAATAGACTTAGCTAGAGATCATTATACTAATGAGGGGTGTGTAATGTGTTACACACACAC
This sequence comes from Amblyopsis hoosieri, assembly GCA_027564755.1. Lineage (NCBI taxonomy): Eukaryota > Metazoa > Chordata > Actinopteri > Percopsiformes > Amblyopsidae > Amblyopsis > Amblyopsis hoosieri. The sequence goes on from JAODUE010000008.1 coordinate 594,521, forward strand.
ACACACTCACTGAAACACCACAGAAATACCCCTCGTCTTTGTACTGAATCAACCTACACTGGTAGATCACCAGAGACTTACATTTATTTAAAGGCAATACCAGTATGGCTCCTATCAGTACTCCAGTATTGTTGAATTCCCTCCAAGAAGATGAACGATCAACACCATTCTTTCTCTGTTGATATATTGTAATGAGGAAAAACATTCAAATTTATTTTTATTTCGTTATGCATGGACACAAATTTAGCTGAAATAAATACATTATAATAAATACATTATTTTCTTGAGGCTGCAACTTGCAAAAAATATTAAGAAAAACAAAATAGATCAGCCATTTTCAACAATTTATAATTTTTTTAAAAGGTGAATTTCACTAGTGCATGGTTTTCAATGGGAGTGAATGCAACAGCGTGGTAAAAAAAAAATCTACAAAAGACACATTGTTTACCATTCTTTAAACCATTCAGTGGTCTGTGTTTTGCAGGCTAATCCAGATATGGGAAATGTAAAAGAAGAAAAAATTGGAGTTATATAACAGAAAATGTTTTATGTGACAAAGTGATGATGAAAATAAATGTAAATTATATAATTGTAAAAGGTGATATGCCTTAAGAAGATAAAGATGATGTGCAAATTGTACATGTTTCTCTTTTTCTCCCTTGTCCCAGGGTATAACATTAGTCTTATTATTGCAACCATCGTCCACCCTACTGATATTGTCCAGATTTAAGGACAATTTTACAGTTCTCTATCATTTTAATATGCATTTCATTTTGGGTTTGATTTGTTTGACAAGCATGTTGAAAAGGATTTTCTGCAACATGGCTTGGGCACACCTTAACAATAACTCAGCATGTTTTGATAAAGATGCTTTTTGCAGTTAATTGTACAGTGCATGTCAACTTCATTATTTTCTCTCCCTCACCTAGAATTGACTTTGTTGGCTAATTACTTTTTGGCCTTTTCCCAGGCAAATATGGGCGTTTTATCAAAAACATTCCACCCCTCTCCCGAAATAAATCATAGTTTTTTTCAAGCTTTTGAGAAAATATGAAAAGAATGACATGGAAATGATTTTGTATTTAATGGAGGTTGATGAAACAGTTGTGATTGCAAGTGTATTTTATTTCAGTATTGTTGACTAACATGCAAAAATAGTCTGTATTGGTACAGCAAGAGGTCTATACCCAATCGAAAGCAGCAAGCATCCAAAAGAGATGCTATGTTGCTTGAAAAATTTCCAGGCACTGTTTGAGAACATGAGCTAACCACAAGTTCAACTAAAGAGAGATATTGCCACACAAAATGCTTCTTTTTTTTCTTGTTTGAAGAAAATGAAATTAATTTACTATATTTTTGTTAGTTTATTTAAAAGCCAAGACCAGTTTATTTTTTATTTTCTATTTTTACAAATTATAAATGCTTCTCATATCTGGGAGGTATATGAATCTTATAGTGTATGTCTAAATGTAGTTGAACTGAGGCATTCTTTCTTTTCCATATTAACATTAATACATTTTATGTCCATTGAAAAACTTGTTGCTATAACAAACTATATATTTTTTCCCTTTTTCATTGTACATACCTTTATATGTCAGGATTGGAATAATAATGCTAACACAAATAGATAAATTTAATATTTTGGAAAAGGGATAATGCCCCACATGATGAAAAGACATACATTATGTTATTTATCTTTTTGAATGCCTTTTATGTTTCTTTTTTTGTGCAATGTGTTAATGCCAAGGCTATGTCTTGGTAAAGTATGGTTGAGTACAGAGATTTATGTAAGTTATTTTTCAAATTAAAAATAAAAAAATGGATATTACACTGATTCTAGGTGTTGGGTAGTGTTGCAACACACACACACACACACACACACACACATTAACAGTCTTTTGTAGTGTACTCAGAAGTTAAAAAAAAATATATTCGTATAAAATGTAATAGGTAAATAAACATTTCTGTTTACGTTAAGATACTTGGTGGAAGTTAAAGGGATAGTCAAGGGAAATCAGTCATTTTAGACTGGATGTAGAGGCTTAATATAAACACATACAAACTATGAAAATCAACTTTTATTTGAATCGCAAAATATTCCCTATATTTATTTCACTTTCTGTCTGTTAACTCGAGCGTGTAGACGTCATGCAGCTAGCTCCTGGACTATAAAATTAAAAAGTGTCACGATAAACGGCACTTTGCGTTTGAGTCTGACTGCCTACTGCAGCTTCTGTAGTACATTTTTACTA
>JAODUE010000008.1:596872-638168 GCA_027564755.1 Amblyopsis hoosieri
ATTATATATATATATATATATATATATATATATATATATATAAAAACTGTACTTTTGATATTGTTAGCACGGTACTTCCTTGTCTCCCTTCCAACTAGCTGTGCAGATCCACTCGCCATTTTCACTTTTGTCCCAGACCTGAGGCAGGCCAGATAACATATAGGATGCTCTCATATACAGGTATTAACAAGACGCACACAATAACGTGTTATAAGAGTGCATAGCCACAAATTGGAGTTCCTTTGCATTCAACGAATGCCACACTGTCAGTTACTGGTAGATGAAAATTCAAATAACTTCTATTGATTATATTAAACAAACAGATACCGGTACTCACTATTTACATTATAATATTTAGCATAGAACATGTGTAGGCTACGAGAGAAAGTCTGCTAAATCAGTTAGATCATGATAAGGCAAACATTTAAAATCTATATCTAACTACTAATATGTGTTGTATTGTCAAGCAATAGTTCCAGAAGCTGTTTGTCAAATCAAAACAGCGATGGTGTAAGCCGGTATCGTGGCTAACTTTATGCTACCTGCTACGGTAGCTAAGGCTAACATTAGCAAACATATTCCAGTTTACCTTGACACTTTGGTCGCTAGAGCATGTTGCCATTCTGCGGCCGTGAAAGTCATACGACACGTCGTGGATCAGATCTTTGTGATCTGCGGCAATGCTGCGAGCCACGAACATCTTAAAAACTACACTGAATTACTACGGTACGGTACCGTAATGCTAACTCCACTCGTGAATTGTCATGTGTAGCTAGTGTGGTTGGCGGGCCCTTGATTAAACTCACATTGCACTGACTAATGCTTACCACGATGTGGCGTACTTATTCTTAATTTCAGATAAATAAATAAAAATAGTATTCTTGATTCCTTTTTTAAACAAATTATATATAATGCATATATAACAATAACGAAAGCACGTGACGCAACCTGGGCATTTTGTCAAAAGGCGTAATGGTGAACGACATTATATCAAATGCAGCGTCTTGCAGCTTGTTGAGTGTCGATTCGGGTTGCCAGATTGTATAGATTTTAACATTTGCGTTTTTTTACATATCTTGTTTAAAACACTGATTTGTGCGTGTTTGTGTAAATTAAATTACATTTTTCACCTCAATATATTTTGGGGCAAATCATAATATCATGTATTTGGATGGATGGAGCATTGGACTGACCGTTACATTATAGGATGTGCTTATCTGGCAACCGAAGGTGCCATGAGTGAATTCTGCCTAAACTCCGGTGGGATCCCTGGGGTTGATAGAGTGCTGATGGATGCCACGCTGGTTGTAACTTGGCAAACAGCTTTGTAAACATTTCAGGATTATATGGAAAGCGTCTCGGGGCACTTGTGCAATAAAATGGAGAAAGAATTTGAAGACATAGATTCGTCCGGGAGATGGCAAAATCTATACAATGTAAGTCGCGACCAGGCCCTCTCATGTACGGTATATATGTGGATGAGTTGCTACCTACTACGGTACACTACCGTACCGTACTAGTACCGTACTGTAGCTAGCAAATCTGAGGACTAACATCTAATAGTTCGCAATTTTAACCTGTAATGCGGTCAGATCAACACATGTATTATACATTTAATTATGTGATACAATTGTATAGACTCTAATGGTAATATGTTAGTAATAGACGGTATATGTAATCCGAATGCCACATATTGTTAAGTGACTGAAGAAGCTAGCAAACCACGGTTAGTAATACAGTACGGTACCGTACCTGACTTCCGTAGCTAATATGCTAAAACGTGCATCATAGCTTGCTCCGCTGATGTATCATAATGAGTGCTAAAGCTAACACCCATGTTAACTACAGCTTCTGAGAACTCACCAAGACTTCCTGAAAAACGACGCATGGTTTACCTCCATCTGTTGGCAGTATAGCAATGTCCATTTAAATATAGCATCCCAGTGTATAGTAGACGTTTTCTGAGTATTTCAAGATTTAAGTACTATCTTGTTACATTAACGTTAGTATTACCGGTTATGACATTTGTTTGGATGATATTTGAAAATCGCAGTCGGTTTTGCTCAGTCAGACTAGCTGTGGTGGTCCTCTTATTACACAGTTTGTATTTATGTCGATTACAAACCCTGTCAGGACAGCCAAACAAACCTCCATATATCCAAAGAAAATCACGAGTTCTCTTAACAAGTATTAAGTACTACAGTGTAATACTATCTGTATACAGTTAAAAAATATTGTTGCAAGATCACCCACAGTTCAAAAGTACTCAATATATCCCAATTAAAGAGCACCTGATTATTTCATAAACACATAATCCTGTAGTTGCATTGGAGTTTATTTTGTTTTTAAATATTAAACAGGAAATACGCAACCAAGCAGGTGAATATCCATACAAAATGGCAAAACTTCCATGGAATCAGAACCTAAACCGATACAGAGATGTTAGCCCCTGTAAGTATAAAGTCAAATCATATATTATTTTTGATTCATATTTCTAATGAATGATCATTATTGTTGCTCTTTTTGTTTTAGATGATCATAGTCGGGTAAAACTTGAAAATTCAGAAAATGACTACATCAATGCAAGTTTAGTCATGGTGGAGGAAGCCCAAAGATTTTACATTCTATCTCAGGTGAATGGTATTGTCTAAATCAAATACAAAATCTAAGAAAAACGACTGGATTGTGTACCGTTTTAGCGGAATTGACAACATGTTTCCTTGAATTATAGTATAAATGGCTTACCATTTGTTTGTCTCATTTCCTATTTTGTGGTTCCAAAGGGCCCTTTGAGGAATACCTGTGGTCATTTCTGGTTAATGATCTGGGAGCAGTATTCCAAAGCTATAATAATGCTCAACAGGATAATTGAAAAAGGATCTGTGAGTACTGAGCTTTTGTATATATTGATAAAAGAAAAAAAATGTATGTCAATGTATGACTTTTCATGATAAGAAATACTCTTAACATGAAAAACCAATTTATTCAGATGCAAATCTATGTTTGACAAGACATTGTTAATCAGACTACTGTCAGACTTCATATAGCCTAGTTAATTTCCTCTCTCATAAACAGGAAAAGTGTGCACAGTACTGGCCCACTACAGAAGAACAACAGATGTGTTTCACAGACACAGGGTTTGTTGTGAAGCTAATGTCAGAGGAGGACCAATCCCATTTCACAACACGAGTGCTTCTACTGCAAAATACAAAGGTATAAGACACTTGCCAGACTTGCAGTATTTGAATTACCTGATTTAAACTGCTTACATTTTGTGTGTAGTTCATGGTACTTTCTTCTTTTCTTTTTTTTATATCCCCATATTCAGTTCTGTATGTGAAACAAATGAGCAAATAAGGGTGTTCTAGGCCCTGTTATCAGTATCGTTTTTTGTTTGTACAGACAGGCGAGTCAAGGGAGATCTACCACTTTCACTACACTACGTGGCCTGATTTTGGTGTCCCAGAATCCCCTGCCTCCTTTCTGAACTTCCTCTTCACGGTGCGGCAATCAGGCTCTTTGGGGTCAGAGCATGGGCCCTCAGTGGTCCACTGCAGTGCTGGAATTGGCCGCTCAGGGACCTTCTCCTTAGTGGACACCTGTCTGATTCTGGTGAGAACAGTGGGAGCCGTGTTGAGACACCAAACGTATAAGTACATGCTGAATGGGCTGATGTTTCCCTTGCCACTTTGAATGCTTGACAACGTCATGGAGACTATATGTCTGCTCTTGTGATAAAAATTTGAATTTGGTATAAACCATAAGTGTCATTATGTTTAAGAAGTTGCCTTTTTCTAGGTGGCAGAATAATTATAGAAAATCTCAGCAATATCTCCAATCAATAGAATATCCAGTCCATCTTAATTTAATGATTTTGCACAATACACACTTTATTATGTAAACATCTTAATCTGTTGTGCAGATGGCCAAGAGGAAGGACCCATCATCTGTAAACATCCAGAAGGTTCTACTAGACATGCGGGAATATCGCATGGGTCTGATCCAAACCCCTGACCAGCTCCGCTTCTCTTACATGGCTGTTCTAGAGGGTGCTAAGCTCATTCTGAAAGACAATGCAGTTCAGGTAATTTTTAACATTGTAACAAGGCAGGGCTGAGCGCTTTTCAAACCGAAAATGCGATTTGAAACAATGAGCATACACATTGCAAGGTATGCAATGTGTATGCGCATCTGACCCAGTGTTTTTGTAGCATCAATGTTTTTATATGCCATGCCGTCCTCCTTGTTTGAGTTCATTCTAACTAATCAGCGCGGTGCTCCTCTACCAGTCATGCTCTGAAATTCATGACGACTTTGTACGTACACGACACGCCCACCAACAACACGATAAACACAAGGAAACTCATTTGTTGGTCTGCTGGAAAAATTGCCACCGTTGAGCTATAAGCAACGTTGGAAAACTTTGGCTAATCCCGAAGAAAAGCAGCACTTTGGTGTAGGCTATTTCAGGTTTGAAACGAAAGATGTTCAACTAAACTATTGTGGAAGGGCGTGCTGGGTTAGAGAGAAAAGTCACAAGATGCATTGTTTAAAAAAAAAAGTAAGACAAGTAACATAAGCCTACTCTTTTACTGAAATGAACAATATGCAAATGGTGAATGTAACTCTACTCGGACTGCTTTACGGCAACGAGAACGCTACAATCTCAGGCGGAGCTAGATCTGAACTAGATCATGTCTTCAATAAAGTTATGTGTGCCACATCTGTGTAAATATGAGCGTGCATTACCGACTTTAGTTCAGACTGATTGGCCGATCACCCTTCAGCACCATAAAACGGTAAGAGCATCGCCCCATAAAGGTGCACAGACACTGGAACTATTAGTGTCCCGCAAGATGCGCCCACAGGACATTTAGGTGGGCCCTAATGAGAGTTCACAGAGTGCCTGATAAATCACTGAGTTCAATGTATAACACTGGTCAGACTATGAGTATGAAAGAATTATCTACCTAATTTTGCTCATGTCTTTGAAGTTGGTTATTAATAGGTCTACTTTCCAATGTGTGCATTCAACTGTAGGCCTACCCGTAAAGAAAATACTACCTAACGTCATGCCTCCGTCTAGTCCAACAACGTTAAGCGATGAATTGCACACATGCATATTATATCCTACTGCACGGTCAATGCAGTGTGTGCAAGAAGGCTATATATCTTGCAATATGGGACTCAGTCTGGTCTGGAACTGGTCTGGTCTCGGTCTTGACTCTGTCTCGCCCTGCCTTGGTCTTGGTCTTGACTCAGTCTCGACTCCTCAAAGTCTTGGTCTTGTCTCGGTCTCTCACTCTGGTCTCGGTGAAGACGGTCTCAGATTAGGCGGTTTAGACTACAACACTGTTTCGCTCCAAACTGTCGTCATGATCCAGTGAACAATGTTAATTTCTGTTGATCAAAGCAGGTCTTTGTTCAGCACTCGCTGTCCGTCATGGGTTAGGAGGACCATGCTTAATGTGCGTTTGTGTTCTGTCCCCTCCTAGCAGAACAAACAGAGACTGATGTTCAAAGACAATTTGGAGTCAGATTTGCCTCCCCCACCACCCCCACCCAGGCCTCACTTTGACAACATGCCAAACGGTCAGCTAGGACCCTGTCTGGAGCCAGAGGCTGCCGCCGCTGAGGAGGACAGGACACCAAGAGAGAAGGACAATGCACACGGCCAAGATCGCAACAAGGCAGGGTGCTCTGGCCAGTAAGTGGCACTTGCATGTATTAAGAAGCTTGACGTCACCACTGGTTATTATTAGGGCTGTCAAAATGTTAGTGCAGTGTTGAACTATTATGGCCTGGACTTTCATGTCACAGAAAAGAGCAAAAGTCAAATAATAATTTATGCGATTAATTTAGATGAATTAATTACAAATCTTTTAATTAATTAGATTATTTTTATTTTTATCGATTGACAGCCCTAGTAATACTCCACCTGTCATCTCATTTCTTTGTGGACATTATCCTGGGGATTTAATGCTGTAATATTTTGACACTGCTACATGTATACAGTATTTTGTTTTAGCCAGTTGTCTTTTTATGATGTCTTTTCAGCCTGCGGAAGAGGCACCGTGATGAGCGCATTGCTAGCACAGCACAGAAGGTCCAGCAGATGAAACAGAGACTGACTGACTCAGAGAGAAACAAAGAGCGGTGGTTGTCCTGGAGGCCCATTCTACTTAATGTAGGAGCGGGCACAGCTGTTGCTGTTGGTCTGCTGGTCTGCTGGATGTACTCCCAATGAGAATAACATGGTCGCTTTATTTGGCATATTTTGCACCCGTACCTGGGATTGGGTATCTCTCCTTAAAATAGATTTAGATGGTAATATGTGCATAACTGAGGGTATTTATTTCTTGAGGTCAAAATGCCAGAGCGCTAGATCAAGTGTGTGTGTGTAAGTGTAAGTGTAAGTGTGTGTGTTTGTGTGTTTTTCATGTAAGATCTTAACAATTGTAACATCTCAGGATCTTGGTGCCAGCACGGTAATGATTTAAATTGTTTTCGTCACTATTGATGAATGTGCTGTATAATAGAAACATGCTTTGGATAATACATACTAAAGGTACAGTACAAAGAACAAGAATATTCTGACAGTTGTATTTTTTATTTGTATAGGTCAGGTGTTCACGTCGACTAGTTTTGCATTTTTAAATTGCACACGCGCATGTGCGAACACGTTTGTTGACATACCACCCCACCATGGATAGGTAGCAAACGGTAGTCTCCAGACTAGAGGTCAGCCACATTAGAGCATTTTGTGTAATGACATTCTTTCTATGTTGCATGCATGCATTATAAATGTTCCACCGCACCTCCTGTTCTTCCGCTTGTGTCAGCAGGGCATGCAGCTAGGCGTGTGATTGGCTCTGTCAAGATCATTTGCCTAGCTCATTTATTTTCAACCTCTTTAAAGAATGTTAACCTGTTTAGTTGTTTATATGAACATATTTTCATAGGCTCTCGATTAAAACAAGCTGATAGGTCCTCTTCCGCCTGTTGAGTATATTTACCCACTGGTTTGGTTGGGTTGGGGGGGGGGGGGTCTATATGTGTGTGTATGTGTCCCACTTTATTTCATGGAGAAATACAGGTTGACTTTATTTTTTTAAAGTGGAATGGTGTTGATGAACCTACTGTAGCAATATGCTAGAATCTTATTTGTACTCCTGTTAGAATGTATTTTCTATTGGGTTAATGATGCAATTTATACCGGCACAATAGCTGATGGTTATTGTCTCTTTGCAAGGTTGAAACTTGGAAAGGTTATATGTATGTTCCACGATGAGAAACTGTAAACAGATACCTTACAGATTGAATTTTGCTTATTGGTAATATAAGGCAATATTAATTTCACAGTACAATTAACCTTTTTAGATAGCCTTTAATTTAGAAAATAAATAGGGTTGGGGTTGGCAACAACATGAATAATAATTACATGCCAGTGTATTTGGATGGAATACTTTAAAATATGCCTTGTATTGAGTCAAAAGTCTGTTAAGAGATAGGGCATTGGTGCTACAAGGTTTCCTACCATGACAAATATAGCAAAATGATCTTCCTATGGTGTCACAAGTTGTCACTGTTGCAACTGAAGGTGGTAATGCAACATTTAACTGCAGGAAGTGAATCTTGTTGGATTGGGCACAAAATGTGTAGTTTGCATGTACTAACTCCTGAAAATGGAATGGATATTTTATTTTAAAGGACCAATTGGATATGTTTGAACTATTTATCCAAAATAGATTTTTTTTTATGGGTTTTTTTTGGCATACATTCCATTCTTTTATTTTTGTATTAAAAATTCAGGAGAGTTTTGTGCACTAACTTGCAGTGACAACTTGAATGGCGGTGTTTTGGAAATTAAGCAAAACATTAAAATAAATATTCCTGTTTGATAACTAAATATGATTCTCATTAGATTTTGTTCTACTGCAAAATACATTTTTCTATTGTGCATCATTAGTATAACATGGATAAGTTAATTTGCCCATCATTTCCAGAATTTATTTAATCATATAAAAGGGCTTCTTATGCACACTGCCTGACTACCATAATAAAATTGTCTATTGCATCAGGGTTTGATTATGTGGAGCCTTATTAAATTTATTAGGGCCATGTCAAACTAAACAATTGATGAATTTGAAGGAAATGTGTTTTAAACCCTAATTAATATTTAAGGCACAATGTAGGTTATCATTACATCAGAAACGTGGATATTAGAATGTAATTAACAATGTAATGTAATCATGGGTGATTCACATTTCTCTGGTAAAATAAAAATGAACTACAATTCATCTTAAACTACAAACTGGTCCTAACCTCTGTCAGGACTCAGGAGGTTACTAAACACGGATGCAGGGTTTGAATATAAATCGTACACTATTATTTTGAGTGATTAAAGTGTAATCTACATTTATATCTTTCTGATTTATTTTGTGATATTTATGTTCGTGATTGTTATATATTCAGGCAAAGATAAGTCACTCCCGCTTCTCTTTCCGCCACAGTTTAAACCATGCTAGCTGTTCTGTCAGTAGTTAGCTTACACAGTCGCATAGTAAAATAGCTCAAATGTAGCCCCAAATGTAAACGCGATCAAATGTTTTTTTATGCCTTAACCCGAGTCTATAGTGTTTTTACATAGTCCTCAGTAGTCATAATGTCTCTGTCACCAGAGAAAGCATTCGAGCTGAAGCAATACATTCAAAATCATTTGGCCAAGGTAAGCAAATAAGTCAGGATACATTTCACAAATTACTTAATTTACCGTGCTACCTTTCTCTTCGCAAATGTACGGTACATGCTATTGCTATTCATTGAGTAGTATACTAATTATGCTGCTAGGTACGATAGCTAACAGTACAGTATGCAGATTTTGTGTACATTAAAACACATTGATACAAAAAATAATGTAAAGCACTAAACGTTTGAGGTTGGCCTAAACAGATTCCCTAATGGCTAATATTTTTTCAAAAGCGATAAGAACTTATTTTGTATACGTTATTGTAGGATGATGATATATATAGGGTACTGTTTAGTATTAATTTGTGTATGACTGAAAAAGTCAACCTGCATATGCCACCATATGAATTTGGCCAGAGAACCACAAACGTACTGTACTGTAGTTTCTGAGAGCCTGTTAGGTGTTAGTATTCTACTAGCTCAGTTTCAACATCAGATCTCTATTAAAAATTGAGTAGCCTATAACTACATTTTAGTTATATTTAGTATGCTAATTTGTTTCCATATTGACAGTCACTATCCAAATGTAATCTTTCAAATTGGCTAGTGGTTGTCCACAAACTACTATTCTATTCAGAAATCATCTGTCACAATTATGTCATTACTAGTACCTATTACATTGATACTAGTACTTTGCTTACATTGTAAAGTCAACAAGCCAAGCCATGTTGACTTGTGTTGAATATCTGGTTTTACAGTGAAAATAAATAGAATGAATGCATGTTATTCTCTGGATGTCAGATGAATATCCATGGGAAGATTAGAGAGGTGCTGGCTGAGACTGTGAGGGATGATGTGGCTTCTGAACATCGAACTCTCTCTAATCAAGACTACCTACATGCCTTGGAGCGCAGGGGCATAATAGAGGACATCATGAAAGACCTACACTTTGAAAAGGTTAACAATGGACAGGCTGTTGATGTTACAGGCTCGACATTACAAATTGCAGTTACCATATACTGATACATTTTTAAATCATGTTCTTTTTTTATGCTGGTTTGATTTAGCAGGAAATCACATCAGTAGAAACAAAAGGATCTCCCTTAAAGACTTCTGCTTTTGCTGACAAAGATCTGGCTCAGTTAAAGAATAGTAGGTCATAAACTAACAAACACAAAAAAAGACATCTCTCCATATTTTCATGAAGCAAATTCAATCAAACTAGATGATCTCATAAACAGCAATATTTAAAAACGTCTAACCTGTCTAGGAATCATGTGTTATAAATGGATTCTGCCCTTTAAGAAATCGTATAATGTGTGTATATGAACTGTTAACGTAACAGTAAAGCTGCTCTGTTGCTCTTTGTTGACATATATTGTTTTTCTTTCCTATTAAGATGATATTGATCCAGCTAGACGGTACCTTTACCTCCAAGTGCTTTGTGGTAAGGCCTTTCTAGAGCACCTTCAGGAGCCTGAGCCCTTACCTGGCCAAGTGTCTTCCACCTTCACTCTCTTCCTGCACTTTCGCAATCAGAGGTTCCACTCCAAGCCTGTGCCCTGCTCCTGTGAGCCTGACCTCCAAGAGGGCTTCTTCCTGGAGGTCTACAGGGATAGCATGGGTACGTGTCTGATTGTTTGGAATAGTACCAATTCTCTAATACATCAGCATCAGAAAGATACGGCTGTTTAAGGAACTCTTGGTCCAAGGTCTAGTTATCTCTTGTCTAGACAACTGCAACTCTCTTCTAGCTGGGCTACCAGGCCTTTAAATTCTCCAAACCACCCTCCCCCCCCCCACCCCACCCCACACACACACACACATCTGAAAACTTCACTGACTCCCCTTTACACTGAGCATCTTCAGTTTATTTAATAAACAGTAGATGTCCTCTTTTTCCTCTCTGTTAGGATCACTTTTCAGTATTTAATGTAGGCAGTTATGTTGAGGATTGCATGTGTTAATAGGTAATGTATAACTTGTGTTAACCCTGATTACATGCTGTTGTTGTTATTCTAACAGAATGTTTGCCATAACTGATGTACAACCTATTGAATTCATCTCTATCACTTGGCATAAAAGTGACTGCTAAATTAAAATCTATTTGCCATATGTAACATACTGTAACTCATCTGCTTTTATTATTATTTTTTTCTTCCTTTTTAAGTAGTTAATATTTGTCAAAGAAACACTAAAATGGGTTTATTTATGTAATTTTGATTGTTTTATTAAATATGTTGATTTAAACATTGGGCAACATTCATTCAATTACCACCTTTAATTGTGTATATTGTAGGTGAAGGCTGTAAGATGGCAGATGCCACTACTATGCTCTCTATGTGCGATCCTGTTCACTTGGTCTTGATTAAGACTGATACCTCCAGTGAGACCACATTGGTCTCCTCCTATTTCCTTGACTGGAGAAGTGTCCTCGGCTCTCCCAATGGGAAGACCAGCATTGCTGTGGAGCTACTGGGAGTTGGTGAGAACGACTGACTGGTTTATTTGTTAAGTTTCATTGAAAGTTAAGTTGACATGTTTGTTACAATTACAGTTTTAATTGATTAATTTAATAACATGTTATTAATACGTTTGATGTCAATCACTGCTACATCAAATACAGTCATTGTGTATGTATAAACCTAAATTACATGTTTTATAATAAGAGCCTATTCCCAAATATCCATCTAAATTGGGGAGGTACTGTAGAAATTTAATCATCCAGTATAATTGAGAAAACACTTTAGAGGAAGCAATGTTTTACTCGCATCCATATTCACCAGCAATCAGAACTAAACTTCTAAAACACACACTATATTATTATAGCTCATTAGTAGCTTAATGCTGGAAAAACAAGTTATGTGGAAAGCATCTGTTCACAGTTAGTCTGTTCACAGCTATTACGCATGGCAACAGCTTTGTCGGTGCGTGTGTGTGCGTGTGCGTGTGTGTGTGTGTGTGTGTGCATGTCACCAGGAAGTGAGTGTAAAGTACCAGCTGGCGTGCTGAATATCAGTCTGGAGCTCTATCCACCCCTGACAGAATCTCTGAACACTGATATCATCACTACACAGGTAGGCATGTCCCCTATTCACTCATTTGTGTTTTAAGTTGTTCACTTCTTTTCACACCCAGGTCAATTCACTATTTCACTGAGATGAACAAAGCTGTTATACCATTTAGATTTAGGAAACATTCTTTTTTAAGTTACTTTCCTCAGTTTACTTTTCAGCAAAGATGGTTATAGACTGTGTCCATTACATAATTGTGTTTGATTGATTGATTAATGCATGTAGCTGTCACCAGTGATTAGACATGGTTTCTACTAAGGTAGTGGGTATGTAAATAACAGTTTGAATCTGTGCATCTTTTGCTCTTTCTTTCATAAAAGCTAACATGTCAGCATGTTATGACATAGTAGTATCACTCTACATCTTTTACCTAGCAAGCACTGGAGCGCCAGAAGACAGCGGAGAAGGAGAGGTTGTTCCTAGTGTATGCCAAACAGTGGTGGAGGGAATTCCTGGAGATCCATCCGTCACACCAGTCCAAGTTGGTCAAGATCTTTGCACAGGTAAATGTACATTCTGTTATTTATTTATTTATTTTCTTCCATATATTGCATGAGATGTTAACATCACTGGGGCGAAACAACAAGTTGAATAATGGATCGACAGAAAAGATATCAGATAACATTTTAGTAATGGAATAAGAAAGAAGTTGAATTAGGGCTGGACAATAATTAAATATATATCAATAAATTAAATATATATCGCAATATGTTAATTATTTCCGGTATTTCGATAAGCTATACATTACACAGCATTTGCCACTGATGGGCACAGCTGTCAGTTGTATTCAAGGCGAACAGAAAGCATAGAAGCTACATGCGTGATGACACTAGACACGCTAGACAGCCAATGCTAAGTAGTAGGGGGCTGTTTACATGTGCCAAACAACTCTCTCACCTAACAGCAAATGTAACAGGCGTATTAATGGCCTCTGTTGTTGTCTAATTCATGGGATTACGCACACACAAGAACCGTGGTATTATAAAACCAAAAAACTTGTTGAACACAAACCTCAGGTTGCCTGCTTGGCATTTTATTCACACATTCCTAGAGAATGTAGAACCAATATTTTGCCTAGTAGCCCAGTACAGTAATCCTTTGCCACAGGAAAGTACCGGTACTGCTGTATGGATTTTATGGACCTGTCAATCATGCATCCTCTGCAGGAGGTCTCAGCAGGTTCTAGATCTTATCCGTGTGTGTGTGTGTGTAGGATGAGAACGGGGTCAACAGGCCCGTGTGCTCCTACGTGCGCGTCCTGCGCGCGGGCCGGCTTCTGGAGAGCCCACGGCAGGCGGCCCGCTTTGTCAGCCTGCTGGCCCAGGAGAAGGCCCCGGTGGTGGGAGGTGGAGACAAGCAGGAGCAGTGGTGCACGCTCCTGGCTTTCCTGTGCCGGGGCAAGGTAGGGAGAACCTGCTGGCCAGGGAATACAGCATGGATGGATGGATGGATGGATGGATGCCATGGCAGAGAGACCTTCAATGACGAGGAGGTTGAAGCGGAAGTAGGCAGCATTTGTAATGCAATGAGAGCTAGCTAAAAACGAGGGAACGGTTTTGTAAACATACAAGCCACAAACCCACCCGATACATTTCTGCTCTCTGCTATTGGAGCCTGTTGGTCTGCCACTGCACAGCATCGTTGACGAGCCTGTTGTAGCTGTGTGCGCAATAATGTGATTGACAGGCAAGTTAGATTCCAGGGACCAATCAGGGAAAAGAGGCCATGATTGGTCAGAAATAGTCATGTAATCTATATCGATTTATGTAAGGGGGCTATCAACTATCTCACATCTCGCATTTCACTCACTGATAGCTGACGGATGTCATTTTCTAATCAATTCTATTTGTTATAGCTGCGGTATGTGTGTATTTGTTTACCTCCATTGTCCAAGTGATTCCTATTGTCCTCCACTCAGGGAAGGTCTAATATATGCCATTATGTCCGTTCACTTTAACTTACATGTATATTAGATGTTTATATTAAGGATTAATATAAACATCTGTTATATGTCTATGAAGAACTTGTCTTATTTAATATAAAGCTACAACCGTTCCACATACTAATTCCCAACCGCTACTAGTTTTAGCTACGGACATGGTGAAACAGCGATTGTGTCATTGTGTGGAAAGGTTCTCGTGTGCAGAGCTGACTGATGCATTCTTATTCCCATGCTGGGTGTTTAGGGGCCGTCAGAGACCCACACAGTGTAAGCGCGGCTACGCCCCCCCCCCCCTGTCCTCAGCGCTCGGCTGCCAGACAGACACGGCACGACTCTCGCAAAGTGGCCCGTGTCAGCTGTGATTTATGAGTTTCATTCCAGGGGAAATTAATTTAGCCTCGTCAGTCCGCCGGCCCGCTTTGACGCTGCCGTCCGAATTAGCACTTCTGGGAAGCATCTATCATCATAGCGGCAGGCCTGGCCAACATGCCTTCCTGTCAGTAGCACAACCACCCCCTGCTCAAACCCAGGCATTTACTGGAAGAGCTGCTTCCATTCCTGAGAGCAGCGCCCTATATCCTTTAGCTTGGCTTGAGTGTCTTTATCTTGCACTTAATCAGACAGGGTAGCAATGCAGTGAAAACGGCACGCCTCTTTTATGCTCAGGCGAGGAGGTGTAGCGACACAAAGAAACACCGTCATTTGGGGACTTCCTCAGGTGGAAGATGCTATAAATGGAATGTCTAGTGTCAAGTATTATTTGTTTTAAATGTGTTTTCAAAAGCCACATGCATGAGCTCTTAATCTCAATAAATCTGGCAATAGACAGGATTTAAATGTGTATACATCTACAGTATATGGG
The DNA here is from genome assembly GCA_027564755.1 of Amblyopsis hoosieri. Lineage (NCBI taxonomy): Eukaryota > Metazoa > Chordata > Actinopteri > Percopsiformes > Amblyopsidae > Amblyopsis > Amblyopsis hoosieri. Next base: position 611,439 of record JAODUE010000008.1, read on the forward strand.
CCAGATGCTCGACAATAAATTACTGTAGCCACGCTATTGTGGCGTGAGATGGGATGAGATATGAATGGCGATGAATGAGAGGAGGTGAGATGAATGCGATGAGATGAATGTGAGATGAATGGAGGAGGTGAGATGAACCTGAGGAGGTGAGATGAACCTGAGGAGGTGAGATGAATGAGAGGAGGTGAGATGAATGTGAGGAGGTGAGATGAACCTGAGGAGGTGAGATGAATAGCGTCTCAGCGCGTGGGCCCTCCCTGCAGGGCGACTGTGAGGACCACGCCACGCTGCTGTGTAGCCTCCTGCTGGGCTTTGGCCTGGACGCCTACGTGTGTGTGGGCACCAAAGCAAAGAGCGGGCCGCACACTTGGGTCATGACCCGAGGGACCCACGGCAGCATCACCTTCTGGGAGAGCCTGACAGCACACAGGTGGGCATTTTCTTTACTTTGACACCTCTCTACAGCTCTAAGCAATATTTTCTTTTTAGTTAGCTGTTTGGAGAAGCTCATACTGTGGATATCGTAACTATTAACTGTTAACTGTGATAGTTATTTAGTGTATCTTTGGTAGATATGTGCCTATTCTTGTTTATTTTGTTATCTGCTAGCATCCCAGGCCCAGCACCTGATTCAGGTGTCTCCTATGTGGCCTCAGGTACCTCCACCAGCCCATAGACCCAGACGCACCTCCGCTGCAGCCCCAACCGAAGGCCACGTCTCCGTATCGCACCGTGGGCTGTGTGTTCAACCACCAGGCCTTCCTGGCCAACTGTCAGCCCTCGGACGCTGTGGAGCTCTGTGTCTTTGACCTCCAGGTATGGCTGACCTGTCGTTGCTATGGAGCCAGGTGGTTAGAGTCTACACGATCTAAACTCACACATGATTGTGAATGTATTTGAAGATTGGGTTGACAGTCTATATATTAATATGTGTAACCATGTCAACGGCAAGGAGTGCAAGTCTCCCAAAGCTGTTGTCGCTGTAGTGAGGAGGACTCTCATTCCTCCCCTCAGAACCAGTCCAGGTGGAAGGCCATGAGCGAGGAGGCCCTCAGGTCAGTGTGTGCCCCGGGCTCGACCGCCTCCCTGCCCCCCTGCCCCCCTCTCTGCAGCCCCTCCGTAGAGCCAGCCGCAGCCAGCAACCAGCTAGAGCTGGAGATGCGCTTTCTTGCGTCCGAGCACAGGAAGGTAAGACGGTGGCCTGCTTCTTAGCACATTATCTCCCGATGTTCTTATAAAAGAAACAGGGATTGTGTCAATATTAACAGCAGATGTGTGTGTGGTCACAGGTTAGCGCTAGTCCTTATTTTCCATCTGAAAAAGCCATTGTAGGGTGTGGTTTGTCTCAAAGGGCATAACCCCCCCCCTCTGTGTGTCAGGACCTAAAGCTGGCCACGGTGTGGGACGACCACCTGTCCTACCTGCTGTCCTCTGCCCTGTCCGCCTACGAGCTGGAGCGCTGCACCGGCGTCTCCTGCGGCAACGAGGAGTTCCAGGACGCCGTGAGGAGAGCCGTGCCCGACGGCCACACCTTCAAGGGCTTCCCCATTCACTTCCTCCACCGCAACGCCCGCAGAGCCTTCGCCACCTGCCTCAGGTGAGGGTGGCGGCCTGTGGGTGTCAGTTACTGTCTGCTAAGACATTGTAGTCAGTCTAAATCTAGCTGTTGCTATAGGCACGTAATTGCAGTCTGTTTATTGTGGGCATTCACCGATCGACCGGCAAGAGATCGGAATCGGCCGATATCCACTCAGAATATGAGATGGGTGGTAGTCCGATTTTCGTTTCTAATGGCGGATACGGAAAACTGATCTTTGTTGTAAAATGTACCATTCATTTAGCATTTTCTTGATTTGATGCGTTTAACTGGATTAAAGATGGATCCTAAATTCATGATAATATATATTTAAAAAGTATCAAATCGGTATCGGAAAATTGTCAATTGGTATGGGCCACAATCAAAACAAAACCAGATTGGTGCATCACTAGTTTATTGCTCATGCTTGATGTATACAGTAATAAAGATGTACTGTTTGTTATGAAATCTGACTGCATGATGGTGCACGTGGCTGTACGGGGAGGGAGGGGTAGTGAACAGTGAGCGCTGTCGGGGAGGAGTAGAGAGGGGCAGGCGATCTTCTGCCTTTCAAACCAACATATTTGTAGTACACTGGTATTTCCAGACACATATGAAGGATACCTATCATTAAATATTAAATATAATACATTTCACTTGCTGTACAGTAGGCATAAAATGCATGAAAACAATGAATGTAAACATATTCTGTGCAGGTCTCCGTTCTGCGAGGAGATAGTGTGTTGCCGTGGGGACCACGTGAGACTTGCAGTCCGGGTCAGAGTGTACGCCTACCCTGAGAATGCCTGTGCAGTCTGGGTCATGTTCGCCTGCAAGTACCGCTCTGTACTGTGACCCCCCACCCCCCACCCCTGTGTTACGATAGGAACTTTATTATAGACACTACCATGTCTGGACTACACATAAGCGTTAGTGGCAGGTGGGAAAGGATTTAAATGTGCCTGAGGTGTACAGCAGATTAAACACAGTGCTTTACATCAGTACTGGTAGGCAGCAATTAATACATGTTTTGAATGTTGCACTAAGTGTAATAAACGTATTAACTAAGTCATTTTACACTGTTAAATTGTATTTTTATTTATTTATTTTTCATAATAAATACAATATTGGATGAGTGCAGTTGATCTGTGTGGTTCATCTACCAAAATTGATTTGAATTGTAATTCATTTTTACAACACTAGATGGCAGGGTAACATAAATAATTGGCTGACCAGTAACTCTGCAGCCACAAGATAACATTGCTGGAACGCAGCAACACATTACGCCCAATCTAAAAGTTATTATAGCAAGTCTAGTCCATTTGTGGCCTTATTTTTATTTTATTTTATCGCTTCATATATTTCCTCAGTTGCGGAGAAACGTGTACATTGATCTCAAAATAAACCAGAATTGTAGTCAAATTAACACTTCATGTGCACTACTGGTTAAAACATACAGTATATAGCCTACAAAGATATGTGTAACAAAAGAGCTTATGCTCCATGTTGGAGGGCCAAACACAGTGACGCCAATTATTTCTGCCTACCCCAATGGTGGGACTTAATTGAGACGGATTGATTGAGGAGAGATGCACGGCAATGGTGACAGCAGCTTGGTTGCGTGAGTTATTGTGCGCTTAGGAAAAGTCAACTCAGAAAGTTTCCCCCTGATTGAAGTGTTTATTAATTGACACGTTTATGCAGCGCTGCATTCTGCTCCTTTTGTCTCCTCCTTGGCGCTGTTTAGAGTGCAGGGAAACGTTGACAAGTCAACCCAAACTTTGACGAGGAGCCTGCAAGGATGGCCAATTAATTCAATTTCTTCTTCTTTTTTTTTTGGAGCTAATTTGCAATTCTGCGTTTGCCCCGGAGTTGTTGAACACAAGGATCAGGGGGAGGCTGAAAGAGGAAAGAGAGAGAGAGAGAAAGCTAATGAATAATTCTCCCTATTCTTTTTTTTCTTACATTTTTTTCTTTATTCTTTTTGCTGAAAGCCGCACTCTCTCACAAGCGTACGCTCACACACACACCTCTGTTGTACTCATTACTACGTACCACAGGAAGAACGTACAGCAGAGTAGGAAGTGTTTGATGCTGGGAACTCAGCCCATATTAAGCAGCACTGCTCAGGTGTAATTGACTAATAGGTCTAGTGGGACAGTGCAACTGTATGAAGCAGGAAGAGGGAGTTGGAGAGAGGGTAACAAAACCGCCACTCACACCTCATCTCTGTCTAAACCCCCTTCCCTCTGTCTCTCAACTCACTCCACAGTGCTGCTGATGTGTTTGCATCTAGGTGTGACAGTGAGTGATAGAACATTTCTACCAGACAATTAGATGTGCGTTCGAGGCCTTAATTTAGTGTTGCATTTCAGTATAATAAAATCTGTAATTCCTGTTAACGTTTTGTTGCGGATAAAGGTCTATTACACAGCCCTTTCACTATTTTGAAATAACTAAATGCACCATCTGCACGAAAATTGAAAAACAAATTTTTATATGTGAAAAATATGGTTAATTTTAGACAAATAACAATAGTTATTTATAGGGAATATATAGAATATATATATATATATAAATATCACTAAAATAATAATAATGTTCAAATTCATTTAACTTTTATTAATTTATTTTGCGCACTGATTTTTGCATACATTATCAAGCTCCTCGTGAGGTGCCATAACTCGATAATGACTAATTTCCTGTATTTTCACCTGTAATTTGCAAGTATTAATACAATAACCGCTTTATCAATTATTAGAATGGTGTTGATTGGCTGTTGTGTTCCTATTAGAGCCTCATGTAGTGTTTATTGTGCTGTAGTTTCCTATATTATTTTAGCAGCAGCGTGCCTCATCTAGGGGAGGAAATATACAAATGATTACCCTGCTTTTATCCTAAAGGGGAAGGAAGTAAATTAACAATGTTTAAGATTAACACTTAGGACAGAATGAAGAAACAGGTTTACGTGCACACATCCTTAATTTGCCACATGAAAACCTAAATAAATGTTAACATTAGATGCTAATGAAAACTGCCTAAAACCTTCAAAACATACAGTATGTTATGTATTTTATTTCTAGTTAATTTTGCTTTTGCATGTATTCCCAGTCTACATTTGGCATTGTTCAGTGGGATATACAGTAATATTGTAAATATGACATACACTATAAGGCAAAGTAATGGAACACTTAATATTTTCATTTTGTAATACTTATATTAAATATAACTATTTACGGTACATTATATTGTTATTAAATTGTATTGCACTTGTGTGAACCCCTAGTGCATTTGCTCTCAATGGCTGCACTGCTTTGGTGGATTATAAAATACTGTATGTTTGCTCTTAAGAAGTCCAACCAGTTCCTCTAGTCCCAACAAGAAAACATCTCTTGATGCACACAGAATCCACTAATTATTTGGTTGTCTTTATACTGGCCTTGTGCTCTGTAGGAGTTTGTTTGTCAAGTAAATGAGAAGACTAATGGCACATCTCCTTATCGGCAGTGTTTTTCAACTGTGCTAATTTATCTACTGACAGACACTGACAGATCTACTCATTAGCATCTTTTCGAGTTTAGAGTATTCCGAGATTTTTCTTTGCGCAGTTCAGTGCATTGCAAAGAGGTGATGTCACATGATGCCGAGACACCAGGGCATTCCTTTAAGCCATGTTCCATGCACCAAAACCAAGAAAGGAATTTGACAATGTAATTATATCAGCTTCTTCACAAAAACACAATACCTCGTGTCTCTGTTTTCTCTGCTGACGGTTTAAAGCTGATTTAAGAGGTCATTGGGGCCTACCTAAACCTTCATATCTATATTCTATTAAATATGTATGTATTTCAATTCATAATGTATTCCTGCCAGTTGCCTTCTAGTCTTACCACCCCTCCACATACACACACACAATTCTCTGCTCCTATTTCTCTTTCGCTTGTCTGTTTCTGTTTTTGAAATGTACAAAAAATCCTGCAGGGGATGAAATCTGGCGTGGGAGAGAGTGAAAGAGGAGCGTTGGGCATTGAAGAGGAATGTGTTGCGTGGCCCCGAGCCTAACGGGTAATAATGTCATTAATTCAGCTGATTAAATTGGCCTTTGGGTTAAAGGAAAAATCATATTCATCTCCCTTTGAGATGTAACTGGGAAGGCTCAGAAGAGAGAGAAGTCAGCTAATTAGTGCTGAAAAACAGGAGGAGGGGAAAGAGTGCGATGGAGAGAGGGGAAAATAAATTGTTTGCATGTGTGTATCAGAGAGAGAGGGGGAGAGAGGGATAGCGGGAAGGTGTTTCGCCTGAACCACTAATGAGGCATATTTGGGGTGAGGGGTGTCAAGCTTATCAAAACGCCTGTTTGCCAGGCGAGGCATTTCACTCAAAAGACTTTGCCCGGCTACCTTTTGAGCCTCGTGTGCCGTCTAATGATGTGGAACAAGATAGAAAGAGGGAGAAGTTGGGGTGAGATGTCAGTTTAGTCGCACTTTAATGAGCTTGTTGTTGGATACAAGCGGAGGGGAGCGAATGAAAAGAGCAACAGGAGAAACAGTGGTGGTTGTTCTCACCCGTACAGTACATCCTTCTCTAAACAACCCCCTCCCCCCCAAGCTCAGTGGAATCATAAACCATTGGTGCGTTGCTGTTTGATTAATTTAACTTACATTATTCATGCTGTTATGAATCCGTTGAGGAACATCTTAAGAATGCGCATCGTGAATAGGAAGCCCACGCACGCATGTGTGTTATTTATGTGATCGTGTTCAGAATGAAGAGGGGAATTCAGTGCGGCATGCATGATCATTGAGGTGTGCGTGTGTGTGTGTGTGTGTGTGTGTGTGTGTGTGTGTGTGTGTATGCTACGATGACGCACACCGTCAGTCTCTGTGGCAGAATATCTCCATTATGGAAACGGCAGACATTGTGTTTTGTTTTTGCCGTTTGGTCAGCCAGACACACACCAACACAGAGATGGTATTCGTACGCGTCTCAGCTGGAAGCCTTCTGTGACTTCAATTCCGGGTCTGCTTTGTATTGTATTGTAGTACATGGGACATAGAGGTGCTCTATGCTGCTGCCGCTCAGACTAGCGTTTGATACTGAGCTGGTTCCTATATGGAGTTCTGCTGTGGTGGATTTATTTGTAATTTCAACATGAGAACATGATTATGTGCTTGATGTGGCATTGACATCCAAATGAATGGAGGAGAATGGTATGGTTAAATGTCATTACATGTGTGTTATTTCATCGAGGCTGTAACTTCCCACTAACCCGGTGACTTGCAGCACTTCGGCTGGCTCACAGATGCATGGCGCTGTGCTGTTTGGAGACAGGCCGACATACAAGCGCCAGTGAAGCCAGGGGAATCTCGAGGGCTTCCAGGGGTTAGCTTGCTGTCTGCTGGCCTGGGTACATCTGGTCCCATGGTACACAGACGGACTCCTTTTGTCAGTGTGTACAAAGAAGGGGGGGGGGGGGGTCGGTCTCTAAACCAAATTAAAGGCGTCTCTCTTCTAGAGTCCATTAGAATCTTGGAGTGTCCTCTTTGATCACTTGCGAGGCACAAACCAGTGTGCTCACGAGACAGCTGCCAAATAACCCTGGCTACCGCTGCTGAGGCAGCGACGGCCCACAGAGAGGGACGGAGGCAGCGGTGTGAGCCGTGCAGTGCATTCTGCAGAGGTGAAAGGGGGGAAATGAAAGGAGGGGAAAATACTGTGAAAAGGACTCAGGGGCGGGATATAAGAAGTTAAGTTGAGTAAATTTGTGTGTGTGTGTGTGTGCGTGTGTGTGTGTGTGGTGCAAGGTGGCACTAGGTCAGCGTGTCTCTAGGCCAGGCTGGGGACGTGCGACAGGGACACAGTGTCTGCATGGTGCTGCATTCACAGCGAGGAGGAAATCCCACAGCCCCAGCAGACCTAAGAGAATGTGTTCCAACCGACACATGCAGCGTCAGGGGAACGACAACAGTGCAGGTCTGTGTGTTTGAGTCCCAGCTAGCTGCAGCGCTAATAATAGCCTCTGTGCGTGGAGAGGCCGAAGAGACAAGATGGATGAAAAGAGGAAGAGAAAATAGCAGAACATGAAATGTTATGGGTTATGGAAAACATTAAAGTGTTCTGCGATTACAATTTCCCTCCACTTGTCCCCTTCCGCTCCCTGTGGCTGAGGGAGGAAATGGGGAATGGATGAAAGCCGCCAAATGAACCTGTTACAGCAAAAGGTTGTTTTGCTTGGCGCGGATGGTATGCCTCTCACCGTCGCTGTAAGAGCTTATACGCCAATTAGGGATTTCTATTTTCAGAGGAGTTTTAATGCCATTTCAAAGGAAAAATTAATTAACAGTCAGCTTTTACTTTTTACAGCAATTTCACACACCTTCGGTGACAGTAATTGCTTGAGGGTTATTTGAAAAATGTTCAAAGTACAATATCTTGTCACATAATTATAATAGAAATATATTCGGGTTTCTTTTATGCAAATGTTGTTTGTGCAAAGGGTTTTCGTGGGGGTTTAAATGCTTGTGTGTGCATTTGTTGTGAGATCTTTTTTCCTGTAGGCTATGACACTGTAAAAACATTTTATTATAACCTAATAATCTTAGATTTTAGTAAATTCTTGAAGAAACCAACACATGAAAATAAATGAACAATACAGCTACAGTACATATCTTTCGGGTTATCTGTTTTTTTTTTCTTTCTATTAATGCTGCTGTTTTGAAACAGGATTTAATAGCACATTTTTCCTGATCTCCCCAGAAGAATCCAATTACAGGCCTGTTTGGAGATCAGCGAGATTACAGTGTATCTAAGCGAAACAATCAGCAGCCTATCTGATTTCAAGCTTTACCAGCAGACACGTCATCGTAATGAAGTCTCTCTCCTCTTCCTCGGAAATCGTTGAGTCCTCTTTTACTTTTCACGCTTCATCCTTTTATTTCTCCCCACCCGCTCTTTCCTCAGTCTGGACCACCCCCACCACACGCACACACACGCACGCACGCACACACACACGCAGGCACACACAGGCAAACACTCCTTTATTTCCCCCATCAGTCTTACCATATAATCTTGTCATGAGGGATTATTGCATGCCGACCTGAAGGTGGTGCACGCACACAGCTAGCATTGCACCGCGCAGCCCCTCTCTCTCTCTCTCTCTCTCTCTCTCTCTCTCTCTCTCTCTCTCTCTCCCCCCTCAGTAATGAAAATATCACAGGAGACCCCGTGGGTGGCGATGACCTTTCGAGTGCGCTGCATTTTCGCCTCGCTTGCTCGCTCTTTCGTGAAATGCCCGGCCACCCGTCTCCCTGCGGGCGACGTGGCTCAGCGGCTGCAGCGCATTGAGTGCTTGTAGATCTATACTCCGTGTAAATAATTTATCACGCACTGAAAGGGGGAAAAGGGGAGGCGAAGAAGAATGACGGTTGGCGGACAAGAGCGGTAGCCTTCTACACAGAGAGGGAAGGGGGTGTTAAGGAACGGAGGGAGGGGAATAAAGATACCTGTCAGCATGCTGAAACTGGGCTGTTTCACGTCAAATCTGCTCTTCTGCCTCCGTGTGGGGCGTCGACATGGGAAAGGGCTGCTTATTGTCATTATTGTCATCGTAAGCGGCGAACAGATGAGTGCATTATTGGCCCCATTATGTGGAAGTGTCGCAGACTGTTGTTTGCAATGCCGAGGTCAGCTGTAGTGCGGATACCGTGATGATTTGTCTTTGGCTTCACAGTCCACACTGTGTGTAGCCATCGCTATGCGTCATGTATGGCTTAGGGCGTTGTGGTGACTTAAGCCTATAGATGGTTATCTGCCATTTACATTTGGGTTATGTCTGTTTGTTTTACCTCCTGACAACTTAAACATAATAACGTAACTGACTGACTGCATAGAAAAACACACCATATGCAGTTAACCTTTTAATTACCTTAAGAGATCTACAATGTTATTAGAAAGACCATAGTGGTTAAGCTTTACCCATAAACCTTCAACGTTGGGCACATTGTATTAACAGTGCAGTTGCACATGGCACAATTGCATTAACAGCATTTTCTAACCAGATTACTGTAATCTCATTACTCCCCGACCCTGTGTGACCTGTGGAGATGGATCATTACGATCCACTGACTGACGCTAGGCTCTTCCTCTTATGATCAATGAGTGCTAATGTTGATCAATGAGCTCCATCACTGGAGGTAGGTAGGAAGGATACAGATCACAAACCCAGAAACATCAACGTCTATTATATTTGAGCTATTTGGTTGATTTTATCCAAGTTGTCAGTAAAAACATAGCAACTACAATGTAAATACATAAAAATTAGCATACTACAGTTTAGCCAGTGTCTTGACTCCTGTCCTATATTAGCCAGTGAAACATATTACGTGACATTGGGGTTTCCTGTGGTGCTTATCCTCCATTACTATATAATGGTATTCATGAGCTGGGTGCGCCATAAGGCTATGGTGCTGTAGCTTTAATGTGAGCCACTCCTCAGGGCTGTTTGGCTCAGGCCTAATGACCGAGGCCCGGGCATATCTCCTGGAGGGCCAGACTGCTCCTCCCCTTCATATGGGAGTGTCTCTGATGAGGTCTTTTAAGGAATGTCCTACTGTGTGTGTGTGTGTGTGTGTGTGTGTGTGTGTGTGTGTGTGTGAGAGATGAGCCTGTCTCTGGGTAGTCGCATGTACGAGCGCACGCCAAACACACGCAGAGTTGTGCATGCACGCAAGCACACGTCCACACCATACACACACGTCCGCACAGTGGGGGCCCTCACAGTAGGGTCCTCAGTAATAGGCCCCCTGCCATCTGGAAACCCTGTCTAGGGGGCCGCAAACAATAGGGCCTGTTCAATATGGGAGGAGACGTAACATACGTGTGTGTGTGTGTGTGTGTGTGTGTGTGTGTGTGCGTGCGTATTCAATATGGCAGGGGACAGCAGCGCGTCTACCCCACCTAAACAAATGTTTTCTCACCCCCTGTTTTCACCCCGGAGCTGTTAGGTGCCGCTAGCCTCAGTTTGCTAATGGATGTATTCATTGTGAATAATGTAAACCGTCTTAACATTGAACGTGGAGATTGCTCAGTTTTACTATTCATATTTATAAGTTGTATCAATTTTTTACTGTATATGTATTATTATTATATGCATAATATAAGCATTGCCGTTTATCTGGATCATTGCATTTGAAGTGCACAGGTTTAAATCATCACCAAAAGTATACAGTAGGTTTTTGAAAATAAGAAAACAAATGCAGTTTGAGCAGCAATTTGCAGAACAATTAAAAAAGAATTTGAATTACTGTATAGTATCACAGAATGAACCAACAAAGGCCGTTTGCCGATATTCAACATGTTAGCTTTATAATAAAATTAGTTGTATGATTTTCCCTGAAGTCTAGAAGCAAGCGACCATTAAATACAAGCCTATTACATACCGCTACATACATATTACGTTTTATGCATCAAAAACAAAATGTAATGGCTGGATCAAAGTAGGATATACTGGAGAATTTCTTACGGTGCTGAATACTAATAACCGTTTATCCTTTGTCCCTATTTCATATATGAAAAATAATTGTCATAACGAAGACCCCCCCCCTCCTATTCCTTTTCCCTCACACACACACACACCTCAACTTACCCCTGAGCCTTTTATGAAAATCAGATGTAGAGGTGCCTAATTAGGCATGATTCACGGTAAAGGCAAGGAAAACGGGGAATGTGAATAAATTGCGACCACGAGGATGGAGAGACTGGTGATTAATGTGAAGGCTGTGGTGCATGTCAACAGGAGACAAATGAAGGAATACGCACAGAGATTCTTCCTAAAAGGAGGGGCATGTTCCATTATCGTTATAGTCTCCGTACACTCTAAATACAGACACTCACTGTGCTGCTTTTAGTAATGTTGAAAAATGCATCATCTGATATTTAGTATTATTTAAAAATATTTCCATGTATCTCGTGGTTTTTAAACATTATTATTTGACTCTTTCCGTCTGATAGGACATCATTTTAAAACCTGTCCTTGTATTGATTAAGTATTGCTTTCACGAAGAGACGATAATATTAATTATACATTAAAAGAAATTGTTGAATTTACAAAAACATAACGCTTTGTATTAATTCTACACATGAACAAATCAACAACTGAAACAAGGCATCACACTTGTGCAGCAGACAACATCAGTGCAAATTAGTATTTGGTGTTTTTCTTGCTGTACACAAACCAGCTTTCACTTCACAGTAGGTCTCCAAAAGAAATATCCAGAGGTGGTAGCCAGGCTAATTAAAACGTTTCTCAATGTTAAAAGCTGTCTGATTGGCCCTCTGTCTGTCTGATTGGCTGATTTGACTGCTGACAGTCAGAGAGACACTACTGGCTAGCAATTTAATGCACTGAATCTGTTAGATTTTCTAACAGTGTGTGTGTGTGTGGGGGTGGGGGGGGGTGGGTGGATGCTTGTGTTGTTGATTAAATGAACCCGGTGACGAACTGGCAGGCTGACTCATTGACCAATCGGCTGTTTGTTGGAGGGGCTGGCTGTGTGCAGCTCCTTCAGTAATCAGCCCTTCTCTGGCCTTGTAGCAGCTTTAATTGACAGGGAAATCAGCAGTGCTCTCTCTCTCTCGCGCTCTCTCTCTCTCTCTCTCTCTCTCATTCAAATTCACCTCATTATAAAACAGAATGAAGGAAGGTCAAGGGAAATGGACATGTTTCACGGTTCTGCTCTCTCTGCATTCTGATGGGAAGGGGTGCTTTCAGTGTCATGGCTGCATTGTGTCACAATTTAAGGAGGCAGAATAGTCTTTAAAAACAGACTGCAAATTGTTTAAATGACGTGAGCACTACATTTTGGTCTTCTGTCTGCATAAGTGGGTACCAGCAGTGGTTTCTGCTGGTTTTGGTTGTAATGACTCAGCAGTATATGGTACAGCACTGTTCCTGCTGCAATATCAAACACGATTTACCTTTAATGCTCTGTGTCATATCTTTATTAACATATCTTATAATGCATTCAAAATCAAGTATACTGTGAATAATGCATTTCTCAAAATGCTGGTAAACAAACCTGAGGGGAGCAAATGTACCCAATGTTCTGTACCCCCTACCCACCTTCCCAGAGTCAGGGTCACATTGTGGTGATGCCCTTGCTGAATTTCCCACAATGCAGTGTTTTTGTGTGTTTTTTTCTTATTTTCTCCCAATCAGCAGGAATCTCTGTCTGCGTGTGTTCGTTAGGAGTTTGGCTTCTCTGCCGTCACTCCGGGGAGTGATCAGTGTTCCTTTTCTAGGTCACTGGTTATGCGATGTGCCGAGCCACTGGGAGCCACTCGTATTCCTGCTCTCCCTGTGCAGGAGACACCACATCTCCCAATTAAAGCTCCATCCAGCAGCAAAACCATCCTCCGTAAGGATCTGGAGCAGTCATCTCGCATTCAGATGTCTTCCTGGCGTATAGCTGCGGTCCCTGAAGATGCCGGGGAGAGACAAGAAAATACTGTTTCCTGATTGTTGGCAGGAGGAAAAAGAAACAAAGGGTTTTTTAAATAGTTATCGGGGAAATGGTCTCGCTGGAATGAGGAGCATTTGTTTTGTTATATATTTGATGTTGGTAAACTTCGGAAATACACGGGTCTTCCATTTAAATCACGGAGATGTCACAGGCAATGAGACTTCTGCATGACTTCCTGTGCAAAGTATTTGAGGCTGATTGCAACTAAGGTAGCAGGCATGCATACTGTACATGGCATCTGCTCATGAAGAGCCGTATCTTAACTTATGCATCAAGCTACTGTTTTATTTAAAAGGAACATATTTCTTTTAAAGAGAATATAGTTAATGGGGCCTCTATATGGCATTGAACCACAGATGGTATGTGTTCCTTTGGGTATAACGATAGCGGAAATTTGCTAGCTTGTGGCTACTCATTTTCAGTCCAAAGAATTATTGCATAGAAAGGCTTAAAATGGGTAAAACAGACACTGGCTACAGAACTGCATCAAGATCCACCTACTTGACAGGAGAGGCATTTTGATTGACTATGTACAGTAACTCAAAAAAAGTTGGATGTTAAACTTACACAGAAGACTTTGTTGGGAAACTAAATGACTTGAGTCTAGCTGTTTGCAGGTCTTATGTGTTAAATAAAATTTGTTAAATAAGTAGGCTACGGTGACGTAACATTTTACATGAGTAAATAAAGCACTAGCGTCACACTGGAATTACGAATACGTAAGTTGTGAGCGTCAATGCTAACAGATAATGGAATTCGACTTCCTCACTTCCGGAGAGTGCTGTCGAGCTTACAGGGGTATATGCATCAGACCTTCAGCACAGACGTTGCCAATGTGATGTAGTGCTAATGGACGGAAGAGGCTGAGACTAAGTGTTGGCTAACTGCATCAAGACCGCCTACTTGATAGGATAATTATTTTGATTGACATGCATGACAAAAATAATTGTCACTGTAAGACTGATTTCTTAATAGAAACAATGGTGTTATTACAGAAGCGATTCACAGAAAAGGAACCCCACGACACGGTCGCCACCGCAGGCAAAGTTGTAAAACATGAATTTAAATGGTTTACAGTATGAAGTAATGTTTTGCTCTATCCTTTATAAACCTCATAACGTGAAATGAGCAGGTGGCCCACCCACACGCTGTATTGTTTGGAGCTACTAATTTTATCAGCTAACTAATTTTCAAAAAGCCTCCCATGTTATTTAAACCCCTGAAAACTCTCAGAAGATCCTCAAGACCCCCCTACGGTCTAATGTCCACAGTATCCTGCAGTTTATCCTGTGTTATAGACTGCACAAAGAGAAGAACATTCATTGTATATACACAGACTGCATATACAACAGGTATACAGTCAGAAATCATGTAATATATGTTACAAGGTATTTTACCGTGAGCAATTCCAAAATTATAGCTGCACAATTTGATCAATATAAACAACTGTGACGAGGGCAACTGTGGTATAATGTACATAATGTCTTCCCCTTTAAAAGTCTTGTACGGCTGCCTGCAGTACAAAGAGACAGGCTGCCTCTCCCTCCGTCCCTACACTCTTATTAGCCATCCTGCATGGCCGAGACACCAGCAGAGATGAAGGGCCGCCGGGGGGATTCCATCCATCCAGGATGGAGCCTGCAGCGCGTGGGAGGCTGCCATCACCAGCCTGCCAGGCAAGAGCTACTGTACAGAGATTTTCATCTAAATATTAATAATAACACCACGGCCTGGCAAGAAAATAATAATAATAATAATAATAATAATAATAATAAAGGAGAGGGGGTTGGGGAGGGAGTTGGGTGATGGGGAAGAATCTAATTAAAAAAATAATAATAATGACTTTGGCATTCTGTTATCATTCCAATATGACGGCCTCAGCTTTGAATGCGCCGAGCAGCTCCGTTAACGGGAGGGAAAGTGCCCCTGGTCAGAAACTGAATAGAATGAAATTAGGTGCAAGCATTCATTTAGAAGTACTTATAGTGGAGAATGTATCAGCAGGCATTGATTTGTTGTTTGGAGAGGGAGAAAGGGGAGAAAAAAAAAAAACATTTTGTCACTACAGCGAGATAATAGGTTTTTCCATTTGTGAGCCACATATTATGGTAATATGATGTGCCCGAATGTGACATATACTTGGAGTGTCTCTTAGCATGTTTGTGTATGTGTGAGTGTGTGGGTATGCCTGCATGTCCGTGTGAATGTATGAGGGCATGAATGGATATGTCTGGCCATATTTATTTACTTCCCATTTTCTGGGAATGGATGTAAGAATGTGTGTGAGTTTTGGTGTCAGTACCAGAGAGCTGGTTACAAGCCCAGTTGTCTCAGCCTTGTTTGTGGGCCACTGATAATTTCTCCATTTTCTAACTGGAAAATGGCTAATTAAAATCCACTTCCACTAACAGGCTGTCTGGAAGAACGCTAATGTTGCTGTCTGCTAATGTGTGCTTGCCATTTCCGCTCCTGCACACCTAATCAGTGACTGTTCCCCACCTCCCTGAGCTGCACATAATGACTGGATACTGTACAGTAAGCACACACAGAAATATGTCCCCTTATACAAGTCTCCATCATACTATTGCCTTCACTGCATTCACAATTAGTCTTTCTTCATGAGGACCGCAACTCGGCAAACGCTGATTTTATATGGAACAATACTGTGCTATACTTACCAGTACCTGATTTTAACTGTTGGCTGGTCCTCGCGCTGTTCCAAAACACTTTGCTGTTGACACAATAGAGCTGTAGAAGAACAACTGACAGAAAGCAACATACTGCAATCCCCCTGACTGCCCCCCCCCCCCCCCCCCCAACCTGTAAATACCTAACTTAACCGGCAAGCTACAATTTTCCAATTATCTTTAGTGTACATATATGCTATCTAACTGAAACCTGCATCTTGGGTTTAGATACTTCACCTGATATATAAAGATATTTCTTTTTTCTTTTCTAATTTGAAGGTATTGAAATATATCCTTGAAAAGAAATTTGAATTTAAAATTATTCAATCAAATATTGCTCTATTGTATCATTCAATCTTATTTCAGATGCTAATTCATTTTTTATTGCGCCATATGTGCAGATAATTACATTCTGTTGGTTGTAACAATGCTTTAAAAAAATTATTATGTTTTTGTTATAAATTACAAATATTTGATCGCGATTACATTCACTTAGTACATGAAATCCATTGTCAACTGCTATCATTAAAGTATCCTTGTAAATTGAGGGCTACAGAGAATCTATGAATGTAAGCCACCACTGTAAACAGAAAACCATGTGATATTTTACTAATTTACTCCCCAAAGAGTATATTAATATATTCTCTGCACAATTGATCTCTGCTGAATTTCAGTGTTAAGATATGTGCAGTTAATCTGCATCATGCGTGAACATATACATGAATGCAGGAGGATAGGTAATTTGTTTGAAAAGTCAGGTATTGTTTTTCTGGCATTTGACTATTATTATTCTTCAGCCCCCAGAGGCTGCAGGAGGAAATGCACAGGGCAAGCGTCGCTTTCGTTAATTAAAGCTGTCAATCAGGGAAGATAGTCTAGTTTTCTTTCTGGTTGTTGTCTCTCTCTGGATATGTTTGTGTCACTCTGATCAAAGCAATGATAATAAGAGAAGCCCAACTCTTGAAATAAACAACTTAGATTTTTTGTAGACTGTTTAATCCAAACCTTTAGTTCGTGTTGATTTTTAATATGTTCCATCTTCCTTCCCCAGTTTATGATTTTGTCGTCTTTTATTCATTGCTTCTTTCTCCAAAAGATTCTCAGCATGTACATCCTTTTTTAGCTCAAAGGGATATTGCTTTACTTGTGTCAATAAAGTTACTTCATCATAAGATAATGCTAGTCCTGAACAGAGATAGTATCTTTGATCTACATTGAATGTGTTATCCCTGATGAAGAAACATCCTAATATTGATTTAAAAAGGATTATAAAACATGATATTAATTTAGTTTGTGAAATTTAGAGATAAAATATTATGGACAAAGGAGAATATTTATATATTTTGGTTCTTTGTGTAGCTGTGAATAATTAAGTCTATTATTGATATAAACAACACAAAAAGTAACAAAAGCTGTGTGTGGCAGATTATTTGTTGTGACCATGCTTCTCTTGGCTATACATCTTATACAATTGCAAAGTCTAATTATGTCCCTTTTAAATGGTGCCACATTTTTAAGGAATATGCATTTGTGAGATGAGCAGATGAGCTGAGTATGTGGGTTGCGGCCATGAACAATTTGTCAAATCTTCTCTGACAATGCCAAACATCTTTTCTGTGCTGTTTCTTGTTTGGTGGAGTCTGAAGAAACCAGACATTTTGGCAATTTAACAGTTTCTTAATTTAACAAACTGTAGTGTCAGTAGCGTGTGGAAGAACCTTACACAGCCACAACAGCCTGGCACCTCCTCCTCATGCTGGTCACCAGCCTGGTCACACACTGCTGTGGGGTGGCATCCCATTCTTCAACCAGCATCTGTTACAAGTCAGCCAAGTGTTCACAAATGTCCTTACCTTTTGAGTTCAGATTCAAAATGCAGAGCTGTTAATGCCCAAAGTGTGTAAGAATGCGTGGTCCTCTGCAGGTTTAATGTTTAACACAAGCTGAGTGAGGTCAAAGACTAAAATGTGCTTATTAGAGTTTAGCGATGCTCTAAGTACATTTTACAGAGAATATCCTGGTGACTGGTAAGATAACACAGGTACACATGAAAATGCAGCACTTACAGTATTGTGTTTTTGTCACCTAACTTTGCAAGCAAATAACCTTTTTTAAATAATTTTTTTAATAGCATAATTTACTTGCAAAGTTAAACGCAATTGTCATTGTCATTTGACATAATGCATCTGAATAGTTTGAAGGCCAAATGTGTAGTCTCCATGCACCCATGCAAAGGCAGGGAGTGAGGGCAGCATGTGGTAAACACCCTTAGGATACAGACAGACAATCAACATCGCTTCAGCAGAGCCACACGAATGCAGGCACAGATAAGTATTCACTTAATCATCCACTCGTCTAGTCAGTAAAAGTGAAAAACAATCCTACGGCACTGGTACCAAAATATGACACAAAATGAACATTGCTCTCAGAAATTCTTCATTCATCTTATAGAGTTAATGACTGTTTTGTCTTAATCTTATAATGTTTCTGAATTACCTTTCCGTTTCCAGAAACCCCGCATTTTGTGTTTTGAGATTGTTTTATTGTACAACTACTTTTCAAAAAGTCAAACTAAAATAAATATACTGAGGCTGTGACATGCAAATAATGAATACATTTAACTTCTTGATATTGATATATCAGAAGAAGTATACTTAATACAATTGCATTTAGAAAAATGAAAACAATATGCTCACTGAACTGTTTTGGTAGGATTTCTTACAAACCAGGCTATGAACACATTGACTTTGATTTTTCAGCTGATGAGAACAATTTAAAATAATGTAAGACATATAGGTATTTAAAGTATCAATTATTATTGTATCAATTGAAGGAGCAATGCTGATGTTCATGGCCACTGTTATGCTGGCTGTAAAAGAGACAATAGGGGGTTCTTAGAAAGCCTATAAAATATCATGGCCAAGTAGTCTATTCCTCATCAAAGATGAAAGAACAATTAACGGAACCCAATGTTCCATGTTCTGCACATAAAATATCTATATTTAAAGTATTCTTGTATGTCGTTTTCTGATAGGGTTGCCATGGTGTAGCAGAGATAAGGGTGGAAAAATAGCAGTGAGTGAGTATCCGTGATGAGAAAAGGCCACAGAAATGCCAACTCAGGCTTCTGTCTCTGTAAAGTGTCTGATTGTTCAGCGAGACCCTTTTCTCAGTGTCTGCCAAGGCCGCTCTGAATGGATGCCAATTATCACGCCCAACAATGTTTCTCAACAATACTTTAACGATGTGCCGTTTGTTGAAAAGCCACTAAGCTCTCAGGAGTTAATTGGTTTTTAAAAAGCGATAAAAAATCCCATCGCAATAATCAGTTCTCATAGACTCTGTTCTCCATCCCATCAAGCCATGGCGCTAATTGTTTTAAGACTGAATGTGAGTGTTTCATGTGAAATTACCTAGAGTCTGAATCATAATATGCACAGCTTGGCATTTGGCAAGAGAGTGGCGAGATGGATTTCTACATTTCTCTTTTTTCCGTTGATTTCCATTGTTCAGGAAGCGCAGTAGGACAGCTCTGTTTTCTGGAAAAATAATTATCATAATGATGCCTCATTTACCATGCAGTTTCACTAATACAGTGCATGAGCATCCCTTTATTTTACAATTTTATGTGAAATGTTTGAAGTCTGAATTATTATAATACATCATTCTATATTCCCACCTTTTCCCCTCTGAACAAAATTCAGGATATTAGTGGGAAATACTAATGGTGTACTCCTGGTCAATGTTGTATATCTCTTTGTGTTCTAGACTCAGATGTTATGAATTATACAAATAGGTGTGTATATTTTCCTTAGCCATCTACACAATGGAGCTTGTGAGCCCCTGAAAATGCTTTCTCAAAGCTAAATGATGGCACATTTCTTAAAAGAAATGTACTTTAGATCTATTTTCTTTAATAAAAAAAAGTATCCTATATCTATACATTGTCTTCGGTGATGTTTGTGGTTTATTATGTTAGGACCTAAAATATCTGGAGTAATAAGTTAGCCCGAGGACATAATATCTAGTTGCAACAAATCATCTTTGACCTATAGGCTACTTCAGAACGACAGTCAAGTTATGGCATGCTTAAAACAAATGCAACACTGAAATAGAGGAAGATACGATTTCTCCGACCTGACTCTGAACCACTTCATTTGGCCACCATTGGTCAAAAAGAAGCACCTATGTTATAAAAGAAAAGAGAAACCATTTTCAGCAGAGCAAACACAATAAAACAGTGTTGTCCAGAACAACTGACCTCTGCCGTATAATCCTTTGCCTGCCGTGCAATTCCAGGGTGGTGTTAACACTCATCTCTACTTTGGGGTGAAGTAGGCTTGGTGATTGTGTCCTCTGTCACGTGACATCCATGGGGTTATTAAGGGGATACAACAGCCCCGTGTAAGGAAAACAGAAGCCATGGCAATAAAGTATTGTAGGACAATGCTGTTTTGTTTTTCATATCTCAGCCTGATTTCTCTTTTTGTCCTTTGACAACAACTGTGTAATTACATTTGTGATGATAATAACATTCTCCGGCACAAAGCTGCATCGCTCTATGGGAACGCGTCCTTTATGCGTTCTTATGTCTTCCATCCACATGTCAATGTCATAAACAAAGTAAGAAGTGAAAGAATAGGGTCATATTTTTATTTTTAATATTTAATAGACAACCATCAAGCATAAGTATTTGTATTTATAATTAATTTTTAATTGATAAAGAACATACAGTACATGAATAAATGTTTCAGTTATTGACAAATATAATGATTCATGAAGAAATGTCACATATACTGTACAGTATATTATGTAATTCTATATGCATTTAGCTTTTGTAAAGATGACATCCAACCAGAATTTCTTGCTAAAACAGTACATACTGTAATTTGCATATTGTCTGTTTTTCCTTCAATAAAAGACCATAACCGCTCGCAGCAAGAGATACTTCTCTCAGCCTGTGGTCCTTGAAATCAATTGGCCAGATATGAGCAGAATTACTAGTGGATCAGACCAAATGTGGGCTAATGAAAAGAAGCCGTGTGCACGCACCGCAGGAGCGCTGCTGTGTACAGGAGGAGCGGACGAAACAATAGAACATGCATAATGCTCACAACAGTAGGATTTGTGCTCCCTCTCCACCTGGGACTCTGTGTGGAGGATCCCCTCTGACTGCAGCCCAATTAAATCCTAACTCGCACACCACACACACACTGCCGCGCCCGCACGCACGCACACACACACACACACACACACACGTCTACATAAACGCACACGCTCTTATATGTACCCAGCCACGTGGAGTGACCTGCTTCCATCATGAATATGGATGGGATAGAAGAATGCAAATACAATGATGGTTAGCTCACCCGCCCCGCGTCGCACAGATGACAGACAGACAGACAGACAGACACAACAAAAGAAACGGAAGAACAAAGCGACAGGGATGCCTTCACTTAAAATGCTGTGTCCCTCCAGGTCAGAGAGCACGCTGAACTTCTGGAGACCTGGCACAAGAAACACGGTTACTAATATAATAGCGTAAGCTGTGTGTTGGTTGGTCTCACTGGGGTTCTGTGATTTGGGCTAATAGGCTACACGTGCGTGTGTGCGGGTTTGGCCGCTCAAGTCTCTATGCTATAGTGCTGTAAGTGCGCTAACGACAAAAACCATCAGAGCGATAAACTCAGAACTCACTCCATCACACCATGCTCCATCAACCTCACTCCTTCAACCTCTCCCACCCTCCCCCTCTTCCAATCCCATGCAACAGAGACGGGAGAGACAAGACGTCGAAGATGAATGGGGCGGTAAATGAATCATTCTAATATGTTTGGTAAATATCTGCCAGCGCGTTCAGAAACCGGATATGCTAGTCAGTCAGCGGTGGGCAGGCCAGCATAAATATTGGATGAAGCTGGGGACAAGGCTACCCAGAGGACACTGGTGAGGCTTGCAGAGACCATTAGCAGCCTCCATAGCATGTTAGCTATTTAGATAGAAGGAGAAATAGGCCTATGTGCATTTCATAAAGGGGCGCCCGTGATTTAGCCAGGTTACATTAATAAAACCTTACAGGTGGCTTTCAATTAAAACAGATTAAAAAGGACATGCAATAATACAAATGTATTTATAATTTATAGCCTTGTTAGCCTATATAAAACGTGCATGGACCAAACAGACAGATATCTGGGTACATTGACAGAATAAGCAATAAGACAAATTGCTTCATAGATAGTGACATTTAATGCAAGAGAAGTGCCAAGCCAGACGAGGTGTACAGGGGTCTGCTTGTAAATAATTAATCTTTGCTCTTCATGTCTTCTTGTCAGTACAGACGAGGGGCTTGTATCCTGGCAACGCGCCATGGTTCCCACATGCTGCAGGGAGCGACAGGCCCTCTGGGGGGAGACAATCTTCAATCTGCCTGGAGCAACAACATAGGCCTATATACACACACACACACACACACACACAAATACATATACAGGCAACCACAGATCTACACACATATAGCAGTGTTGCTAACTACACGCAAACCCAAATGTGTGCACATGCTGGTGCACATAGGCCTACTCACACGCAGTGTTTAGCTGGACTTAACAAAACATATGCAAGTGATCACATATGCATATCCTGTAAAGCACAGCAACTGCTGGCAGCAGACAGCCTCAGTCAAGCCCTCAGAATCACATATGGTGCCTTTTGTGCAGCTCTTATAGCCTATACATTGTAGAGGGTAAATCATTGTTTATTAAACTTAACTAGGTTATAGATATTTGCCTTATTTATCGCCATTTAAGACCATCCAAATTGAATTACTAGCGCATGTTAGGCAGCTGACTGTAACACATTGCTGAAAGACAAGTAAACAAACCACAGACTATTATCAAAGAGAATATTGTCTTTTGTTTAGACCTCTGTTTGCCACAATAGAATTCAACACCCGCCCACATACATGCATGGCATCCGGGTCACATACCGCATAAAGCAAGCAGGGATGGTCAGTAACAATAGACAATAACTCATTGCACCACTGGTAGGATGTTTTGCTGCTATGGTTTAGATTGTATAGGGTTCTGGGCCCTGGTAAGCTCAAATACAACTAATTATCAGTGATTATTTTTGCCTTCAATGTGAATAATCACCACCCAGGCCAGAGGTTTGTACATTAATGCCATAATGAGGCTGGAAATTGGGCACATTAGCACATATCTGCAAAAAGCATGTGATAGCCATTTTTCATCCCATTTGCCGGTTGAATATCCTGCCAGTATGTAGAACTATTAGTTCAGTATTTTCCTGTAAAAAAAACACCCAATCATTTTCGATGGTTTGAGAAGTCGAGGAGCATTTTTAAACCATTGTTTTTTTGGGGGGAGGGGGGTTGGCTAATGGAATTATAGATATGTATTGGCTTGGTCTCTCTCTCTCTCTCTCTCTCTCTCTCTCTCTCTCTCTCTCTCTCTCTCTCTCTCTCTCTCTCTCTCTCTCTCTGGTGGTAGATAGGATGAGCCTTGAGGCTGGTGGCTTGGCTGAGGGCTGATGATGGCCTTCCCTCTCTGTGGGTCAGGCTAATTATTATTCTAATGGCCTCTCAGTCAGATGCAAATAGCTCTAATGGCACCACTGTAGCTGGTTGGGGGAGAGGAGAGGGGGAGGGAGTGAGGAATAACGGAGGAGATGGAAGTGCACATAATTAGATTTGCATTTTTGGGAGAAAAATATGTGACTGCTCATGTGAGGAGGGGGATGTGTGTTTGTGCGTGTGTGTGTGTGTGCGTGTGTGAAAGAGAGAGACTCCTCATGGGGTCTATTTGAAGTGCCGATCTCTCCATGGAGTATAAGCTTTCCATTTCATAATAACAAGAACAGATTTGATTTATTTTAAATGTGGCAATCAAATGATACATTTTTCATTACAGAGAGGTGCAGCAGTAGAATGTTACAATATTACTTCTGCTAAAAACCCACAAACAAAGTACACTTTAAACCATACTGATTAAATTAAAGTTAAAATGGAAATGTTTTTGTTCATCTGTCAAATTTCACATCTAACTGCTACTGTTATTCAGTATAAATTAAATATAGCAGCTAGCATAAATATTTTTGATGGACATATTGTCTTTTTTACGTTATAATTTATTCATATTGTGATTTAAAAAGAAGAATCATAACATATTTTTATAAATGCATCCTTTTTTAAATATCTGTATTCCTTAATACAATAAAATATTATAATATATAACATGCAGCTCACAATAAATCAAGTGTTCCTAAATTATGCAAATATTATTATTGACATAATCCACACGAATCCACTTAAACACTGTGTTTGCTGATAGCAAGCTTTCTGTCTCTAACAACAGGCATTTCATTATCTGATAGGTAGAGGCCATGACTTCAAAACGACCTTGAAAGGCTATTAAAGACAATGTCACTTCAGCAGTACAGTCCAGGGCCACTCAGAGACAAATAGATAGACAGAGTATATGGGCTGTATGGTTTCCATGCCCTCCAGTTCCCTCTTTTCATGTTTCATAAAAGCTTTCTTACTGTAACCTCAGAGCGAGCCTAATGCCGTTGTTGTTGCCTTGGTCCAGTGTCAGACCATTCAGATATTGTACCACGGCATGAGATCACTGCTCAGGAATGTTCCGGGTTGGTCATTGTAAGAAGGTGACAAAAGTGTCAGTTGAAAGTGAAGTCTTTAGACCAACCAACACTCATCTCAGTTAAAACATGACACTGAATTAGACTTAAAACACATGCTAAAGCACCAAACTATAATGTCATTGTTTTAAAATATCTATATATACATTTTAATTTACAGGACAAGGGTGCAAAAAAATCCTGTTGAAAGAGATGTAAATGTATATTTGTTTACTGGAAATATTATAATAGAGCAAATATATTACATTTTCTTCTACCCCAAAATAAATCTATGTATAAAAGATTACATTGCTGTTTTGTTCTCCATATAAAGAATGACTCCTTATTATTCTCTCGGCAAATGGATACGATTTCCAGCAGATTCTTGGTAACCATGGTGATATGAAGGATGAACAACCACATGCCATTACAAAGTATTATGAGAAGGACAAATCACAGACCAGTGATTGTTTATTCACATATAGGGCAACTCAGAATAAGCACGTCTCTGAAAGACTGGGAGAAGAGAAAGGGAATTGGGAATAATAGAAGTAAAGGTGTAGAAACTGGGATGGGAAATAAAGCTAAATCAGGAGTGATTGACAACAAATCAAAAGAGTATTTGTGATAGAGGAATAGAATGAAAGAGAAAGAGGCCGGATAGAGAAGCCTACAGTATGAGAAAGCGAATATCGGAGCAGCCAGTTTTGGTTTCACATAAAGTCCCTCTCACAGCTTGCCATCCTTAAGCAAAGAGCATCACCCCCTCTGCCAGCTCCTCACCATTGAACTTTTTGTGGCAGAATTCAAGTCCCCTAGCTGTGACAGCTGTGGGCTCTGAAGTGGCGTTTCCCAGAGAGCTAGCCAAACATTCCTGCCTGCTTTCCGGGCTAACAATGGACACAATAACTGCAGCAACAGAACGGCACTCAGCAGAGGAGAGGAAGAGAAGAGAGAGAGAGAGTTGCCGTGTTTTCCAAAAGTGTCAATTATCAAGCTAGCTATAGCTAGCTTTACTACACCCCCCCACCCCCTCTTCCCGCTTCTGTCTTCTTGTCTTTCAGCCTTTTACTTTTGCTTTGGCTTAGCCTGCATTGCTTCACATCTTAGCAACATTAGACGGTTTTGAAATTCAACACTTCTATGTCTTTTTTACTTTGTCTGTCAGCTTGGCAGCGCTACCCACGCATTACGCAGGACCTTCATTTCCATCCACTCTATAAGTGCAGCTCAATTCATCTGGAGGGGATGTTAAGACTTGCTGTGAGAGTTGAAAGAATACTACTAAATGAGCTCTGACAACGACCGCCGCTGTAACAACAGAACCTGCTCTATAGAAAAGAGACTTAACTGGCTCTCACTGTAAACTCATCTATTGCTTTGACTTACACACACACACACACACACACACACACCTCAGATCACATATCAAGCGTAACCGTATTCTCTCATATTCCGAGTGGCTTTGATATGTCACATCCATTCTGTCGCGGCGCTATGGTACAGTATAGCCTTGCACGTAAGCATATATGGCTGTCAAACTGTATAGGCTGACATTGGTTTCATTTGAACTGGACTCTCATGCAGGCATTCCTGATTCAGCATATACCAACAGCATGCTAGATCTCACTTTGTGGCCATTTACAGTATATACTGTATATATTTACACATACAATGTATAGGCCATTATCCTTTCTTTCAGAATATACTATATATATATATATATACTACTGCTAATATATCTTTTATACGTGCACTGTGGCAAGCTAAGAGAGCTTTTTGAAAGCACAAGGCAGGCAGACCGTGGGCAATTCATTAGCCTAATTTAAAATGTCCGTCAGCAAAATGCTGAAGGAGGCAGTAACTGGTTGGGTGATGGCAGCTCTGTGGATGGTGAGTGTCATGGTAGAAAGTGAATACATGCCTCTATAGTGATACTGCTAAGTTTAAGACCATCACGTGTGTGTGTGTGTGTGTGTGTGTGTGTGTGTGTGTGTGTGTGTGTGTGTGTGTGTGTGTGCGCGGGTGTGTGTGTGTGTGTGTGTGTGTGTGCACGTGTGCGTATGTGTGTGATGAAACCTCCTGCAACATTCAGTTGTGATTAATTCACAGGAGTGTTAATTATGTGTTAAATAGTCTGCCTCATATATGAATAATAATATATCCAGATACTGTATTAATATATCACCTTCCGTATAAGTGTGTGTGTGTGTGTGTGTGTGTGTGTGTGTGTGTGTGTGTGTGCGTGAGTCTGCGATTGGATATGTGAGTGTGTGTGTGTGCGTGTGTGTGTGTG
>JAODUE010000008.1:638268-652660 GCA_027564755.1 Amblyopsis hoosieri
CCACACTACGCTATCCCATAAGTCAGTTGGGCACTATCCAGAAAAAAAAACAGAAGAAGGGAAATAGTGGTAAATATCTCTCTCTCTCTCTCTCTCTCTCTCTCTCTCTCTCTCTCTCTCTCTCTCACTTGGCTTGCACACTCATATGCTCCTATCTTCCAAAGTTTCTCTCTTATTCCCTACCTCCCTCTCTCTCTCTCTCTCTCCCTCTCTCTCTCTCTCTCTCTCTCTCTCTCTCTCTCTCTCTCTCTCTCTCACCCTCCCTCTCTCTCTCTCGCCAGCATTAGGGAGAAGAAGCCGGATGGATATCAGCAGGGGTCAGAGAAACGCTCCCAGTGAATAACATAGGCATAGTAAACAGAAGCATTCACTCAAATTATGAGTGCTGCGATTTACACATACACGCACACACACACACACACACACACACACACACACACACACACTCGCACACACATGCACACGCACACACACTCCTGCGAGCGCATGTGGACGCACATGCACACAAAGGAATCCAATCAATCAGCAAAGTTGTCTTATCTCGCGCATATGAAAACGGAACTTCAGAAATTAGCTCATTTATTTTGGACAATTAGGGGTATTGATGTGTGACGGTGAAGATTTAGTGCTCACTGGGCCATGGGCCTCACAACAATAGGGCAGGGAGCCAATTGACTGAGCAAAGCATTTAAAGCTGTAGTATTTACTTATCAATGTAACGGGCGCTCCGCGTTGATCTCATTAAAACGTCCGCCTCTGCATTGCTTTATTTAGACAGGATGGAGACAGTGAGTTGGAGGAGAGGAGAGGAGAGTGAGGGGTGTAAGAGAAAGGAGAAGAGAGGACAGGGGCAGTCATCCCTGTCACAGATGATATTATAGCCGGCTCAGAGCAAGGAAAGGAGAGGGATAAACACTGCGTTTTGAAAACTAGGCCCTATGTGTGAAATGTAATAGCTCTGCTGTTGACTGGAATAGAACGTATTCTTACCTAACAGGCTTCACAGCAGGTGTTAGCTTTACAAAAAACCTGATTTTACCGATTTTGTCTTTGAAATACAGTTTAGAGAAAATCGTTTTCCACGTAGACCTTTGTCTTGTATCTTAACAAAACATTTTAAACCAAATGTAATCAAATCAATAGGTCCAAACACTATACAATTATATTATTGTCTGTTGCACCATGGATATATGCTGAAATAAATAAACTGCAATAATATAAATAAATATGTCTTTCTGAGAGAGAAAAAAAAAAAGAGAGAGAGAGAGAGAGAGAGAGAGAGAGAGAGAGAGAGAAACATTACACATGCATCATGATACCATTTAGATATCACTTATAAACAGCATAAAAAAGGTTTATTTTCGGCTTGCTTAATTATCAAGACGATGTTAAAAATATCTAACTATGTAAAAATGATTGTTTACAGACATACTCCAGATGCAAACAACAGGAGGACAGCTGCACTATCAACATACAGCATTGTTTCAGGTAATACAAACAACAAAACCTTATCAATATGCAGCATTTCATCACTCCAACATCTACCTAAAAGGGCCGATATTACACTTTTAAATGAATGTCTGGTTTTCGCTTCATTCCCTTATTGCAAAGGTCTGCATAATTCATTGCAGTCGTCCGTGCAGCAGCAGTTGATTGTAATCAGGCCGAGTCTGAAGAAATGGAGGGAGATGGGGGGGGGGGGGTAAAAGTAATAATCTTGGATTGGAGTTAACACCTTCCCCTTGCCTGGCACCCAACTCTATAGGGACAAAAAGTAAGAAAAGAGGCAGGGCCATCTATAAAGCAATAAATATTTCAGATGCCATTTTAATAAATAATACTCTCCTCTCTACATAAAAGCGATGTTTATTACAGCCTCCCAGTTGTCATTACATATTCAGATGCTGGTGGACGTTTTATATTTGTGTGCCATCAGCATCTCTTCAATATTAACACCTCCACAGATGGATTTCTGATTGCCTGGCTAAATGTGTGTATCCCTGCTTTTAAATTATTATTGCTATTATCATTATTAATGGATTTTCTGTTTGCAGTCAATTTACGGCCTTCTCTTTGAGACGTGCCTGTATCTCTCCAGTGAACCTTCCCATCTCTACTTCCATCCGCTCGCTCTCTCTGCGTTGTTTCCTCCAACAACAGTACAGGCCCTGGATTCCTGTGGTCGCTGAATTTATGGAACTTCATTGTGAATTAGGGGAGCCACAATGGAACCTCTCTCTAATGTGTTCTCTATGTAAATACAGGACGACTGAAGCCGCAACACTTTATTACACTCACACGCTATATGTGTGTGAGTGTGTGTGGGTGTGTAAAAACAGAGTAGAGCAGAGTTAAAGAGCAACACTGTTCTGAGTGTGTCTGATAATTCACTATTGCTGCATTGTTCAACCAACTAACAACACTGTAGATAATATTGGGAATGACTTTATTAGAAACCGATATTTCATTGATAAGTGCTTTGATACTGTTACAATTACAGAACCGAGAGAGAGAGAGAGAGAGAGAGAGAGAGAGAGAGAGAGACAGAGAGCGAGAGAGAGAGAGCTTGAAAGAATGAACTAACAATTTGATTAGCAGTAACATTACATACATGTAACAAGAAACATCAACTCTAATCAAGCGCCACTGTTATAAGCCAAACACTATTCAGAAGCGTCTTCAAACCCAGCCTTTATTAAGTACCATTACAATAAAGGGTGCTTTCCTCCACTGATCTACCAAAATTAAGCGACATACACACACACACACACACACACACAAACAAACGCACGTGTACACACACTCTACCAGAGCGAGCGAATGCAAGGCTGGCAGCCAAGGCTGGCTTGGCACGGGGCCTAATGATGCCCGGCGTGCGTCTGCTCTCGACAACGGCGGTGTAACACCTGCCAACTTTTACTAAGGTGTAAATGTCTCTATTAGCGAGCGCACGGTCCCTGGTGTACAGGCGCTGGCATCAGAAGAGGGACTGTGGACCCTCTGGTTGCCGTTCAGAACCTAGTAATCTGCAGGTCCAGTGGGCCTGTTCAGCAACCCACCCTCTTCTTTTCCTCTTGTACTTAATCTTTTCATATTACCCAGGCAGCTTGAGAGAGCAGATGTAAATGTGCACGCTGAGCCGCCCGTGCAGCATTGGTTTTGATGCTTTTTTTTGGGTGGGCGGCATGGAGGTTTTTTCCAGTGGTGTGTGTTGTTCTTTATACTTTCATTGTTGCTACTGTGTGTGTGTGTGTGTGTGTGTGTGTGTGTGTGTGTGTGTGTGTGTGTGTGTGTGTGTACCCAGATTTGGGGTTGAGCCGCTTGTCTTAGAGCCTATGGAGCCTATGGAGTTCAGGAGCCGTGAGCTCCTGAACTCATTCTTTAGGCCTAAGACACATCCATGTTTCTGATTTATTCAGTTAAAGACAGAGTTAGTCATTCTCGAGAACGCTTGCTAACTTCGAGCTCAAATCAAAACAATATCTGTGGTCCTCTGCTGTGCCGACTCACACATCGAAACACATTGTGAAGCAAAGCGTAGTACGGCTTTGTTGATGTGAGCGGTGTACGCCACTTTGTATATGGTCCCTTATGGAGCCATGACTGTGTAGAAGTATCAGATTATGTTTTCAACACGCACAGAGAATGGTAAGATAGCGGAATATGAAGAGATATTTGGTGAATTTGACAAAAAGTGTATTATCTTACAATTAGCTTGCAATAACTGACTATACTTTTAAGTGTGGATGAAATGCCTTAATCTGCTCTATCTGGCCTGACAAGCCCAGGCTAGCATAACCACTTAAGTGAAAATGTTGTCACTTTAGTCACTGGAACACTTTAATGTACTCATAGGTCACACAGAATAATGTGATAATACTGATATGAATCGGCTTTTAAACCAAATCGGCCATTCTCAAACTGCCACAGAACACCCACCCCTTCCTATGTTATAACCAGGAATGTAAAATGCAATACAGTATCTGCATTATGCTATGATTTTGGAGGGGGAGATAAAACTCTGCAAAAAAAATGTCTTGGTTCTTTTGCAGATGTATTTGTTTGACAGGGGTTTTTGGGAGCCTAAATAACCCCTTCTATGCTGTGCCTGGATGTAATAGATTTGTTGTTGACCAGTGTTAGTATATTTACATAGTCTTTAAACATTAAATACTAGTATCAGATGTAACCAAATAAACATGGTTTTGATTCCCAGTCTTAAAAAATCTAAGTAAGCCCCATATTTAAACACTTCCCCTTGGGACTTTTAAAGAAGGTGGAAAGACCACATTTATTTCTATGTTGCGTCCAGCCAAAGTATATTTTCTATAGTCATAATCCTAGCTATTGTGTTTACAGCAGACCTTTATTTGCATTCACATTCACAATGCCTTCTCCTATATCATATATCTCCAGGACATGTTGCAGCAGAGCTATGCGCATTATGCATACTGCAGATACAGTGTATATCCGAGTGGAAAAACAGAAGGCATTCGCATATTTTGGCAAAAGCTTTTGTTCAATTTCATTCGGCAGAGCTGAAACCTATGTATATTCTGGTGAGAGATGAATACTGGTGCCAACCATTACGGCACACGCTTCAATAATGCTATTTGTAACGCCATAGGATTAAGTGGGGCCTTAGGAGCACATAGGAATAGTGCAGCATATGGATATCAGATACCTAATGAGGGGGTTAAGGGTTCTTCTTATTGGTCTGTGTCTGAGTGGCTTCTTTGTATCAAGTATACAACAGCAAATGCGTTTGCTGCAGTTAAAATCCTTTCCTATATAGATTTAACCTGCACATACAGTGTGTGTGTGTGTGTGTGTGTGTGTGTGTGTGTGTGTGTGTGTGTTTGTGTGTGTGTGTGTGTGTGTGTGTGCGTGCGTGTGTGTGCGTGTGTGTGTGAGAGAGTGAATGTGCCTTCATATGGGTGCATGTGGGTGGCTGTTGTGAGTTAACACATACAGGATTGTAGTGGGACTATTTTGAAATATAAAAGTGTTAATTCCATGTATTTTTGTAAAATGTACCGTTTTATTTTTAAATATCTGCTCATTTACACCACTAATCTGAGAGACCCAGAATCTCTTGATATTAAATGTGGGCATGTCCTTTGTGTACAGTAAATGGAAAGAGGCTAAATGGAGTTCTGGCTGAGTAAACACCTCCACTTCGGCTACTATTGCACCATACAAGGACCAAAAAGCTCATTAACATGTTCGGGATGAAGCTCAGCAAGGAGTAAAAGTTTGTTGTTGTTGTGGAACATAAAAATGGCATGAACAGGTTCAGTTCCAGTGATATTGGCACAGAATGGTATTCAAATTGGCTAGGCTGACTGTTCCTATTAAGTATGTGTAATCTGGTTTCCTAAAACGTGTCTATGGGAATTACAGACGACACACAACTATTTGTTGTTGTTTTAACCTTTGCTGGAGACAAATTAGCCATGCTTCCACAAATCTACTAAGTACACACATGCATTTCAACCATGAGTCTCAAAGTCAACGTTTTTTTAATGATTTGGATATGTTGACATCTTGGTTTGTGTAAACAAGTCATTGTATTAATCCACCAATAAGAAACAATGAGAATATATTGTAGGGCACTCTAGTTCAAAAGACCACATAATACTTGCTCATGTTAAACCTCACTATTTTAGGTGCTCACTAAATCCTAGTGTTCACTGTATGGCTACAGTATATCATTCTATGATCATGTTCATCTCTGCAGGACACTGCATATTGCTGTGCCAGGTGAGGCTAATGTTGCTCTGGTCATGGCCTTCAGAGGTCACAGACGGGCTGGCTGCCAGTCAATGTGGTCGCCATGGTGCTCAGCCTGAGCCGCACCAATGAACACTGAACAGGTGGGACAGGAGGGAGGGCCCTGCGGGAATCTGTAACCTCGGCCATGTGTGTGTGTGTGTGTGTGTGTGTGTGTGTGTGTGTGTGTGTGTGTTCAAGCTCATGTAGTGGCTGTTGTTTAAACATGAGTATATGTATATGAATACAGTATGTATTATATTGTATATGCATGTATTTAAGTAGTATCAAATGAGAGGGCTGGTTGCTTTTATATAATATGTTCCATAAGTGATGCTATGTGATTATAATAGTATTACAGTTTAGGTAATACAGACAAGTAATATGATTTTGATGTTTGTTTGACTCTGACAACAACAATTGTTCCTTTTGGATTCCATAGCAAAATGTCTTACCAAGTGAATCATGATTTACTATAGGATAGCTATTTATTTTAGGTATCATATTGTAGCCTTAACATTTAACATTTAACATTTATGTTAATTGCACAGCCAATGAGTTGACTGTCACCTATGATGAAAAACATTGTTAAACATAAAACACAATTGAAATTGTAGCACCCCCACAGAATGTGAGCTACAGGCTAACCTATAAATAAGTCATGTGACCTCAAGCAAAGCTGCAATACTGTAATGTGTGATCTCTCTACTGAATCAAATAAAACCCTCTACACTGTCACTGGGTGAATGACGCTAGAATATACAGTAATGTAATCTATACTGACCCACCTCTAAAGGAATACCTTGTCCAGTCTCATTCACTTCATATGGCGTTCATGCATGTGTGTGTGTGTGTGTGTGTGTGTGTGGGGGTGTGTGTGTGCGGGGCCTATAAGGTGTGTCTTATCATAGTTGCTGTATGTTATCTTGCCACCAATGTAACACAGCTTGGTCTAATGAACACAACACACGCTCCCTGGTGAGAGCTAGCATAACAGGTTTTAGTACAACACTAATAGGAAGAACAGTTTCTATGGATGTGTGGAGTGCAAGTTCACACTTCACATACACTGTATGTGGTCAAAGTTAATTTCACAGAAATTAAAATGAACAAAAAGTTCACAATCACAGTTCATTTATGCATGTGTGAATGAGTAAATAGGTGAACTGTTAACTTTTGAAAAAACTGTGACTGTGAAACGTGGCCATTGTTTGGAACAATGGCCACGTTTCAAATTTTAAATTGTTTCAGAACACAACTTCCAGTACTCCTTAATCCTTTGAGTCAATAAAAAGGGGCCTCTAACGTTCTGCAGCATCAAATAAGACTAAAGAGAGGGTGCCTGTAACTCCTGTTAGTGTCAATACCACCTTGAGACTTCTCCTTAGGCAAACACAACTGTTTTTGTAGGATGGAATGACACACATGACCAACTAGGGGCTCTGATTAATGAAACATTTTTCTCATAACAAGGTATAAATGGTACTGAATGTCATTAATCTAGAGAATGCAACATAACAGTCTTGTGGGGAAAGTGATGACTCTTATGGTGTGATGAACTTAAGTTGACTTAAGTTACATTGTGCCCATATCTGTATCAAAATGCCCTCTCTTTGTTTATATGCATTTCCATTACTCCCTTGTGAACAAACACAACCGACCCAAGGCGTTACTTAATAGTGCTAAATACACACATTCCACCACACACCTGCACACTCTTCTGTCCCAGATGAGAAATAAAGTGTTCTTAGAGCTCTCTCTCTCTCTCTCTCTCTCCCTCTCTCTCTCTCTCTCTCTCTCTCTCTCTCTCTCTCTCTCTCTCTCTTCACTACCATGGTTGGGAATTACATTTAAAAAGTTACATGTAACTAATTGCAAAAAAAAAACAGCTAAAATAATGGACTCAGATTACAGGTATTTTTATATTTTTTTATTAGATGATTACTTCTAGGACTATTTTCTAATTTAAAAGGGAAGTTTGCAGAAGAAAATGCATAATGAAATCATCTTCAATCAATCAATAATTGAAATTAAATCCTACTTTAATGTTATCCCGAGCAACATAAACGGTCACAAAAAAAGGAAGATCTGGTGCGCCAATGCAGTAAATTACTTTGGTTGGCATTTCAAAGAAAAATTCTTGAAGTAATGTGAAGTAATCTAAAAGTAATGGAATGTAATCAGAATGTAATCAGATTTTATTACTAAATTTAGGTAATCAAAAAATTCCGTTACTGATTGTAATTTTTGTCTGGTAACTAGTAACTGCAACTGATTACATATAAAAAGTAAATCTACCCAACCCTGCTACACACACACACACACACACACACACACACACACACCCACACCCACACACACACATGGCACCTGCACATTGCTAAACGAACAAGCCTTCACTACCTAACAGCTCAACAGCCACTTTTCCAGTGTGTCTTCAGCACTGTTCTACTCTGCTGAATAACCATTAAATACCTCACTGTTCTTTTGGCATAAATATTTACGTATATACTTTTTCCTCATCTTATTTATGCCTGGATTATAAATAAAATAAAAATTGTAGTAAAAATAATAAGATTACTGTAGATAAGATTACATGTGCGCAGGCTAGCTAAAAATGTTGTATCAGCTAATTTAAAATAAAATATTGTAGATTGAAACTATAAAGAAGCAGCTGGAAAATGGCCTCTGTTAGAAAAATCATGCAAAAGAGTCCCAAAAATTAGTTTTGAGGGAAATTGAGTCACAAAAACTATTAAGTAAACCCTATATTGTCTCCACTGTGAAAACCCAAGAGACCTGATGGGCCTATCAAAAACAGCTTGGCGTTTGATAAATACACACTGGCACAGGAGGAATATTTCCTTATTAGAAATTCAAAATCCCTGCAGGTAGA
The DNA here is from genome assembly GCA_027564755.1 of Amblyopsis hoosieri. Taxonomy (NCBI): domain Eukaryota; kingdom Metazoa; phylum Chordata; class Actinopteri; order Percopsiformes; family Amblyopsidae; genus Amblyopsis; species Amblyopsis hoosieri. Next base: position 646,937 of record JAODUE010000008.1, read on the forward strand.
ATATTGGCCACAATAAATCATTTACAGCGTCCAACCGCTTTCACTAATACTGCCGAATCAGCAAAGCATAGCCAAGTCTTATATGGCCATCAATTATTAACACGCTAACATTATTAGCATATTCTTCTGGGCTCTGAGAGGGGCTTTATGGAGGCAGAATGGGTGGAGGCTAACATGTTTACTATGTCTGTACAGACAGACAGACAGACAGACATGCAGACAAATGTACAGAGACAGACAGAAGATATATGGTATACTGTAGGGTCTGGTCTTTATTTCACTCCATGGATTTTTCTCTGGCCCCAACGCTGAATATTGGACACTAACTAAATAGGAGCTGAATGGAATCTGACAGATGGATTATAGGGTGATTATTTATGGAGACTTTTTAATTAAAAGAAAAACTGCTTATTAGGAATCCTCGGCTCCCTCATTAATAGCAGGCAGGGAAAGCGTGTGTGTTGTCAGTGGGCTGGACCACTAATGAGAGAACTTGGGGGGGGGGGGTAGAGATGTGTGTGATGGAGACAGGTAGACTCTGTATGAATGAGAGAGAGATTGTGTGTGTGTGTGTGTGTGTGTGTGTGTGTGAGATAACGTGGACCAGCATATTAATGTGAAAAATGTGTTTTCTTTCCCTCCTAAATGTCCCACTGAATTACAATCTAGGTCCTTGTGAAAATACATTCCGCACTGTTGTCCGCTGTCGTTGTTTGTGCCTCTCCCTCAAAATCTGTTCCCTGCAGTCCCCTCTCTGTCTCTGAAGTGCAGATATTATACTGCGTACAGCATGAGCTCTCAGAGGGGCCGTGCCATTCCATATCTGCAGGCCGTGTTCGCCAAAGCCTCGCTTTTCCCAAAGACTTCCCTAATAGAGACAGATGGCGTCCATTTACGGAGGTCCCCGAAAGTGTGTTATTCCTGGTGATGAGAACCATAGCTGCATGCATGTGAACCCACATACGCTGCATGTACACACACACGCACACGCCTCAAATGTGTTATATCCCAGATCCCTACCTAGCTCACTGTTTATGTTTGAGACATAACTGCGTATAGGGGGAGTGAGCGTTTTGCACGTAGGTATGCGGCCGGGGGAGGAGTAGAGATCAGTGCTAGCAAACAAGCATTGAGGTTCGGTAGTGGCGTGCGCTCTCAATACAAAACTAACTAACTATAACTTTAACTATAACGCTGCCTTCAAGCTCAAGGGGAATTTCGGACACAAATGGAGGAGTGCACTGCCCCATCTAACCCGAGCGTAAATACCAGTGTTTATGCTGCCCTCTCCCCCCACTCAGCATCTGAGCTATGGAAATAAAGGCACAAGATATTCTGCTGATGCATAAAATGAGGTTGGGAAAGGCACACAGTAGCACCTGGTGTGGAGCATCAATTGGTGGTTGTTAAATAGCTCCCTGTTTGTGCCAGCTGCTGCATTGTTGGACTGAGACAATGTGAGAGTTCCAGTAGGCTATCCGGATCGCCACTCGTTCCTATGTGTGTGTGTGTGTGTTTGTGTGTGTCTGACCTCAAACCCCCACAGGGCCTTTAGTGTTTTCTAGACCTTGTTTGACCAGCGTGGGAGATTTTCTGGTTTCATTGCAAGTAACAACAACATCTATTTAAATTCAAATACTCCATTCAAAACAGGTGGATGCACATTGGCTCATATTCCATCAGGTGTCTGACATGTGCACGATTCACCAAACTGTTCTGGCTCGTTTACATTTGTCTGGCAATGACACCACATTGTTTTGATGCGATACCCAGTAACACAGGGGCATAAAGCGCTATCAAAACAGCTACCAATACCAATTAAGTACTAGTCATTCACTAGTGACAGTTGGTCATTCAAATTGGAGAGGGCAGGAGGCAAATCCCACTATAGGTGTAAGTCTCCCACACGCCAGCAAAGTAGGACACACTCCTGAACACACGTTCAGGAGTTGCTAAAGCTCCGATCACATAGGGAAGCACAACTGTGGTTGCCGTACAGGTATTAAAAATGCATTGAATGCAGCAGGAGGGTCATGGTGTAAATGCTGCCGGCATCCACACTACAAGCACTTTAAACAATATTGACATGGTAATGTTAATGCTTTAAAACTTCTACTACAGTAGTTCTTTGGATAAAAACATCTGCTCTATAATTGTAATTAATGCAAACACAGCCAGCAATATTAGTGTGGTGCTGTTTATTTAATTAAAGCTAGCTTGATAGAATTGCAAATTGTACTGGCATTTTCCGCCCAAAATAATCTTAGGTGAACGTGATCATTTTCTTCACTCTAAAATGACGGGGTCAAGGGTAAATCATGCAGGCATATCCAAGCTGTTGGCAAGTTTGACCATGTGTTTTGAAACACGGCAGAACGTCATTTTTTCTGCTCTTGTGGTCTATATTTCTAACTCCGCCTCTTGAGTTTCACTGTGCTCTGATTGGCTCTGTGCTGTAGGGCAACGGCTACTAAGCCATAGACTGACTTCCACCCTTCACCTCTGCACTTTATTTCCCAACATCACTGGCTCATGAAATATGTGCTGACAATTGTGTAAGAGTTCACTGCAGAGGCTGTGAAATTAATTTCCAGTGCTTCATTTTCAACCATATAGTGTTTGATGTTACCAAATATGGTCAGGTGGTATTACCCCAAGTTATATTGCATTTAGTGGGTGGTCTGGTTTAGGACTATGTGTTATAAAATAGCTCATGCTGACTAAAACAAATAGATTAGGATTTAAACACATTGACCTTTGTGCTCCTTAATGTCTCTCTCACACACACGCTCGCGCTCGCGCACGCAGATGCACACACACACACACACACACACACACACACAAACACACGCACACAAACGTAATGTACTGTATGCTCTGTTCTTAAAAATAATTCCACCTGACCTATACGCTCTGTGTGTGTGGGGGTGTGTGCATGTGTGCGTCTGTGTGTGTGTGAACTATTAATACCTTATCATTTCATGTAATGGCTCTTTTTTCCACTGTGTTTCCACTGTCAATGGTTCATCTCTTTGTTTCCTCACAACACACTGGCTGGACTGGAGAAACCACTGGTGCACCTGTGCCCATCACTGTGTGTATGTGTGTGCATCTTCGTCCACCTGTATACCTGCATGCACATAGTGCATCTTTGTGTCTGCCTTTGTGTTCTTGTGCTCATTAATCATTCTTCTGCCTGTCTGCCTGACTACCTGTCTGTCTGTCTGTCTGTCTGTCTGTCTGTCTGCCTGACTACCTGCCTGTCTGTCTGTCTGTCTGTCTGTCTGTCTGTCGGTCTGCCTGTCTGACTACCTGTCTATCTGTCTGCCTGACTACCTGTCTGTCTGCCTACCTGTCTGCCTGCCTGCCTGGCTGTCTATCTGCCTGCTTGTCTGCCTGTTTGTCAGTTTGCATCTCAGCCTATACTGCTGTCTACCTGCCTGTCTCTTACCTGTCATGTCCACTGTGTGTCTGACAGCTGTCACCCTCTCTCTCTCTCTCTCCCCCCCCCTCTCTCCCCCCCTCCCTCTCTCTCCCCCCTCCTGTGTGGTCTGCTGTCAGGCATGCTGCAGCAGACACAGACGTGATGTGATGGCCACACTGTCTGCTAGGCCCCAGATCCTTCACGCTTTAACTGGCCTTGACTGTGGATGAGAGTCTAAACTGCCGGCTACAATAAGGGGCACGTCTGGGAGAATGGGTTTGACCCCGCAGGTCATCTGGCAGATCACGGCTGCTCAACACGGCGTCCCGTGTGCAATTCACACCTCAGTAACACGCACGCGCACCCACACACACACACATGCACACACCTATCGCACCGATCATGGAACCTGGTCACGTCACGAGCCGTGTGTGTTTGTGTGTGTGGGTGGGTGGGTGGAGGATTGGGTTGGATGGGGATGTGTGTCTACACAAAGGCAGCCATGTTACCACGGCGATGTGAGCGCAATAGGCCTGTGTCTGCTCGAGTGTGTACCTCATACAGTAATTACTGTGAATGTCTGTCTGCCTTGTATAGCCTACTGTCTGTGTCATTGTTCTCTGTGTGTGTGTGTGTGTGCGTGTGTGTGTGTGTGTGTGTGCGTGTGCGTGTGTGCGTGTGTGTGTGTGCGTGTGTGTCACAATGAGCAGGCTTCACATCGCACAACAGCACAGAGACCAGGAGGAGACACCCTTGGGTTTTCCCTTGACTTTAAACCCTCCTAATCCCTGAAAAAACATATTTGCAACAGTTTGACATAATCCTTCAGCATTTCTAGCCTCTTTTCTTCCCAAACGCCTCCTGTGCTACAGCTTCAGTTACAACGCGCGGGTGATAGCGTGATGTAATTAGGCCTGTTATATGTTCCTGAACAATAAAGTGGTTTGTGCGCATTGCGTACTACAGTGCCAACAAAGTCGTAATGTACATTATGCGGCTGTTAGCACAGATTGCATCTCATACAGTATTGCACAGTAGAGTAAACCAATAAACGAAATACCAATATCATTACTGACTGGCATGGGGGGTGGGGGGGCATTTCTTCAAATATCTTTCTCTTTGCAGGCAATATTGTGCAATAAAGAATGATTTATGTTGTTAATAACACTCATAGTTACTAATAACCAAGCATTCATAATTAGTAGTCCGTATCTGGACTGAATATGAAGCAAGATGGGGTGCGAATAACATTTACGTCATTTACATTTTTTGGGGGGACAACGCTTGTTATCAAAACATCAATGCTGATGTTGTGACTCTGCCACACTGCAGGTTAACTTGAGGTTAATTCAAGCTTTTTTTGTGTTTGTTTTAATCAGCTTTGTGAGTACGGGCTGACAGCAGTGTCGCGTCGGTCGTGCTGTGTCCCGGCACGGAGCGTCGATAAAGGCGTGTGCGTAACGCCACAGCTGTTGGAACATTGTCAGGCAGCATCTACAGAGAATATAGACTTTTTTTCCCCGCCATCATCTCCATCTGTACTGCGCAGCGCTGCACATGAAATTGTGTCAAACGCGTTAACGTGTTGGCACGATGGGATTTTGTCAGACTTGTCACTCGAGGTGCTGAAATGTTAAACGGTTGTTGTGCCGAAACTACAAGGATTCATTCAGTGTTTGGCGGATAATGATGTTCTTTTCTGTTTTGGTTTGACCCTCTGGATCACAGGTATCTGCTTGGTTCGGCCTCTGTGTTTTGAAAGGCAGGCGCTGTGGCCGATTGTTGCAGTGTAAAGATGGCCGCCGTCGATGATGGTTGTTCTCGACGCTGTTCTTCTTATTTACACATTCTGTCCTGTTGCGCTCAGTGTCTTTACCGACACCTTTGGTGACAGCATTGTCACACAACATCACATGGCCTGTCATCACAAACACCCCTCCTTTTATCACTGCTGAAAACATGATTTTTACCACCTTGAAGGTGTGTGTGTGCGTGCGTGTGTGTGTGTGTGTGTGTGTGTGTGCGCGAGCGCGCACTTTAAAGTTTATTGTGTTAAAGTTTACAAAGTGCTTCACATAAAATAAAAGTATTAGGATATAGGATGAAGTTATAGTATAAAGGAATGCATGAGCGCATTAAACAATGGAAATTATTTTTAAATGGGAAAAGTGTGTGTTTGCCAGTCTAGAAAAATGCCGCAGTATGCTATGCTAACTAGGTTTCTGTGTGTGTGTGTGTGTGTGTGTGTGTGTGTGTGTGTGTGTGTGTATGTGTGTGTGTGTGTGTGTGTGTGTGTGTGT
>JAODUE010000008.1:656764-674316 GCA_027564755.1 Amblyopsis hoosieri
TTTTTTATTTTTTTTTTTTTTTTTTTATTTTTGTGAATATATTGTTTTGTTTTTTTGTCTCTCTATCTCTCTCTCTCTCTCTCTCTCTCTCTCTCTCTCTCTCTCTCTCTCTCTCGCCCCCCCCTTCCTCCCTCCCTCTTGTTTGTGATGTAAGGACTTTTGTCCCCCCCACTCAACCAGCACCCCCTTGGGAACCAGGCTAGGAGTTTGATCCACACAAAGAGCACCTTGTAGTTCGGCCCTGTATTGAGATGTGGCTGGTGTGGCCGTGGCCATTCACCTGTCTCATTGCATGCTGTACGACTGCAGGATGTGGGGCTGGGTGGGTAGACATAAGGCACTGTGTTTGCTAGTTGCATCTGGGTTTGATCACCAGTTTGTATTCAATTGTATTGTAATACAGTAAATAGCATTCTCTCTCAGCTGTACACTGTATCTCTATAAATGCCCTAATCCGTTAGACCAGCTATTGGTCTAACGCAATGTAATACTTTTCTAAGAGCTGGTATTTAGGCTGTTTAGAATTATTTTGATGATGTGTTATTTTAATAGGTTAATAGGTAATAGTTTATGTATGTAGCTGTATGTATATAGCCCTGATGGAACTATTTTAACATAATGTACAGTAGTTTATGCTAAATGATTTATGGCATATTGAAATAATGACTAAATGTACTAATTGTATGTCGCTTTGGATGTGTTGGAAGTGTCTGCTAAATGCTGCACATGTACAGTGTTGGTGCAGCCGCTTAAAAACGTAAACATACACAAGAACATTACACTGAAGATTATCTTCTGTCGCTATCTGTCTGGATTCAATTAAGGAACGATAATAAAGAGGTTTCAATACTGGAACCTCATGTTATTCTATGCAGTACACTTTACAGCATTCAAGTAGTAACAATAGGAAGAGAATAATGCAACATAAACTCGGTACAAAACACCACTGACAGTTTAACAGCAATAAAAGGCGTTTGCATACATGCAGTATCTTGGAAACTGCATGTACAGTCTGTCAATCCACATAAACTTCCCACGGGTTTCTAAGGCAGAGGTTTAAAGGACCCATTCCATGAAAACCAAGTATTTCTAGTTGGTTTTGGAATTAGCAATGTCGATGTGATATGGAGAAGTAGTAAGCCTTCCAAAGTGGGCTGTTAGCTTCCTGGTCTGTATTGGCTAAAAAATGGAGAGGGGCGGGGAAACAATGTGGCGATGTCAATAACTACATTAGATGAATATAGGCTATTGTTCAGAAAACGTAAACGGATTAGAAATAGGCTGCTTAAATAATCTTTTGTTGATTTACTTAACCTAAACATTGCTAATTGATAAGACGCACTCATACCTAAATTGTATCCCTACCGAAAACCAATTGCCGTTTTTGGTACCGCGAGTAATAATGTTTTTATCTGGGTCAGTAATCAGTCATATCATACAAAACATTGAACGTTACGTCCGTGATAATAACAAAGATAGAATATGTCTTTGTTTAATTTTAACGTTTCTTGTTTAACCAAATAGCCTTTCACTTTATGATGTTGCTAGCTGCTAGCAACATCACAAAGTGATAGGCTATTTGGTAATACGTGCTTATGGGTACATGGCTGTTTAGCTGGCAAGGATGGCTGCAATGCTGTGCTATGATATAATTTAACCTTCATTCATGAAATAATGTGCTTAGTAGATACATGGCTGGTTTAAACGTAACACCGTTCCTTACACAGGGCTGTGTGACCAAGCTGCTGCTGTGTTGTTGACACGAACAACAATGAACTACATTCTGCCGCATGTATCCTTTACTGTTGTCTGGACGGAGAGGGGGAATTAATGCGCAATATTAACACCTTGAAAACACTGTTGAAATTAAACCATATGTGGTCCAAAACCCATAAAACTATATTCAAACCGCGTTTGAGTAGCCTGCACCGGTACTAGTAGTAAAGCTGTCGTAGCCTCACGTCAACACAGCTACGTGTAAGAAGGTGGGGTGGGCAGTGACTTGTAAAATTTAAAGCAACACTGAAATCACTGAAATCAGACCATTATCTAAAGAGTTGTTGTATGATGTGCTATTCCACATAAACTATGTGGTATTTTCACCTAAGCTTGTCAACTACATTGCATTGACAAGTCAAGGATCTGTGTCAACAAGTGAAAAGGAGCATGAAATTACTCCTTTAAAATAAGTTGTTCAATTATAACTTTTTTCGTGTAATCAGAGGAAAACACACAGAATGGTGAATATATCAATTTACACTATTGAGTTTGCACCCCATCAAATTTAAATCTTCCATTGGGTTGATTTGCACCTATTTAAATTCAACACAGTTCTTACCTGACCACACATGGATACCTGTCTGTCTGTCTGTCTGTCATCTGTCTGTCTTCCTTTAATTCTTTATTTTTTCCTGTCCTTCCTATAACACACACAGGTGCAGCAAACACACACACACCCAAACACACACACAGACACAGTTAGCTCAGCATGCAATGTTCGGTATCTAAGATTCCTATTTTGTTGCTCTATTGAGTGTGTGAGTGTGTGTGTTTGTACTGTCACAAGGTCATCCAACACAAAGAGAGAGATCTTTCTCCTCGGCCTTGTATGTACAGTGTATAGCAATGTGTGTGTGTGTGTGAGGGCGAGAGAGAGAGATAGATAGAGACAGACAGAGAGAGAAGCTCTCCGCTTCCCCTTTTCTTTCTCTCTCTCTCTCTTTCTCTCTCTCTCTCACACACACACACACACACACACACACACACACACACACACACACACACACACACACACACACGGACACACACGCACAATCTCATTCTGTGTTTATCAGTGTGCTTGTCACCCACCCTCATTCAGTCTCCAACCCAGCAGCAGACAGCCTTTTTCCCTGAATGCCTTGACCTAAAATACTACTGAAATGCCGACAATAGCCTCCTTGGCTGCGATTTATCAGACTTCTCCATCTGGGCTTAGTGACCCAGGGCCCATATTTATCCCGCTAGTACATGTAGGGAAAGTCTAAACACAAGACTGCCTGCTAACATAAATAATTTGCTTAATATGTTGTATGTAGAGTGCCCACAGAGTGACACCACCATTATTGTTCATTTCAGAAATATAATATTATTGCAATACAATATATATTATACAAATAATTATAATATATTAGTATTTTACAGTATAGTCAGCTATTGCAAGCGATTTGTAAGCTAATACACATTTGGTCAAATTCACAAAATGTCTCCTCTCATTTCGTTAGCTTACTGTTACTGTCTCTGTGCGTGTTGAAAAAATAATCTAATACTTCTACACAGCCCTGGCACTGTAAATAGGAACATAAACAAAGTGGCGAACACCGCTCACATCAACAAAACCGTATACTAAGCTTTGCTTTGAATGGAAGCATGTGACTGGACAAACACATGAAAAATGTATGCACACGATTATGGACACATGGCCTTCTTGCCAAATATAACACACTACCAATGTACAAGCTTAACTGTTGTACTGTCTGTTATTCTTCTGAGAAGTATTGCAAGGTTAGTACTGTATGTCATATATTGTACTGTATACTGTGTGATAATAGAAGTGTAACCCATATGAATCCTGGAATTCCAGAAGCTTGCATATTTTTATTGTTAGAGATTGTTTTCTAGGCTTTTTACTGTGCAGTTTAGTTTAGTGCCTTAAAACCTCTTAAGCCTCCTAGTGTTACATCACTGTTACATGGCAAAAAAAGAAAAGGAAAAGAGACTCCAGTTCTTGTGGATTTACTGCTGATCTCTCTGTCTCAATAAGCATTCATCAGATGTATACAGTGTACCTATGCATCACCCTCGTACAGCATGCATTAACGTCATTAACCATGTTTAAAGCTAAACTCAGCACGGCTTGAGAAGTGTGATGCGCTACATATGGGCCCCAGGTCTTTAATAAAACATGTTTCCCCGAGCCTCTTCAGAAAATATATTTAGCATCTCCCTGGAATGTGTTTTCCATCTCCCATTTTCAAATAGATCATCTCTGAGAATGCTCCTATTATAGAAGTCCCAAGTGAAGGAAGTTGAAGTAGTCTTCATCGCTGGCCTGGATCTGGGAACAGACATAAACAATCTATGTGGGCCAGAGGCATAGGGAAACTAAATGTGACATCAAAGTACAGTTTTGTATGGTGCGGTGTGTGGCAGTGCGCAGACATCAATAATTTGCCCAGCTGGAGCCGCTAGTTGACTGGCTGATTTTTTTCTATGAAAAATGTTACTGTAACATTCTCATGGATCAGGGTTAGGGGTAGGGTTAGGGTTAACCCTATCAAGTATTATAAAACCTGCTGTTTTTTGGGCACAGTATTTCCACATGTAGTGTAAACATACTGTAATACTGTACCTGAGTAGAAGGAATGCTCTGTCTCTATTTGCTAGCCTTCATGTATCGTATATTGTTTGGATTCAAAGGATTTGTGTTTTCATATTTGCCCCATGACCAAATGAAATAATGAAAAAAACATTTAGCCAAATACCTCAGGCTTTCATATATTATTAATAAAATTTTACAGTAAATACAATTAGCGAGAGTTTAACAGTGTGCCTGTGTGTGTGTGTTCGTGCGCGCGCGCGTGTGTGTGTGTGTGTGTGTGTGTGTGTGTGTGTGTACCACAGTGTGTACACATAGCAGCATTGCAGAGACATACATAAATATTGTAGTGGATTCTTAACCATTCTCTAGAGTCTCCTCTTGGCAACTGGAAGTGAATAATGCATTGCAGAGATGCAGGAAAGATAGTGGTTTATTACAGTTTAGAAGCATAATATGAGTTGTTTGCCTGTGGAACAGTTCAGCAGGGAAAACGGTGCTAGTTATTGTGGGATTTTTTTTATGGGCCATTCGCCATTTTTCGTTTGATACATGTTTAATAATTTAGACTATCAATCGTTCCCAAAAGTGAAAGCACAAAAAAAATGTTTATTTTTTAAGTCATATACTGTAGTATGTGCCAATAACTGTTGAGCACCTACCAAAACTTGCAGGTTGCTACTATTGAGACCTTTTCTTAGAGACCAATTTTGCTTGCTATTGGTGTTTCCATGGTGATAGAACTCTGAATTCTTTTCTGGGATCAAATGAAGCTAAAAGCAATATGAAAGCCCTTTTACACAGTAACGGTGTCTGGCATGTATCTGTATGTTGAACACGTATTTAAAACATGGGTTATAGTTCACCACTTCACAAGCATCATATGTCAATAAGTCAATAAGTATTTAAGAAAAAATATATAATATAAGAATATAGAAGAATAAAATAATAATTACAAATATTTATATTACAATTATATAATTTCTAATTGTATAGGCTACTTGAACTCACATTATATAACACATACAATAATTAGATATTTAATATAAATAATGTATACAAACATAAACAATCTGTTCTCTTTGTGCGATCACAGACGTCTATTACAGTATGGTAGCTATTTTGTTTGCCACCCCGGTTTGTTGTGATAAAGAATACAACATCACCCCCGGAAACCCTCTTATCTTAATATAGTAAAAAAAAAACATATTATTTTACTTCCTCACACACACAGAATTGCCTGCCCGCACATACAATTTGATGTTAAATTAAAGCATGACCAACAGTTTAGTTTTAAACTCATCAGAGAGGTATAGGTGTCGGAAATTATCCTAAATGTTAAAATTGTCAAATGTCAAATGAACTAGGCTAGGTTATGTGATATATGGATAAATATCTCTATTTCTCTCTCTCTCTCTCTCTTTATCTCTCTCTACCCCTCTCTCCTCTTACGATGTGCAAGCTCTTTCATCTGGTAAGCAAATGTGTCAGATCTAAAGGCTTTCCCATAGTTGTTATGCTAACCTTGGAGAGCGGAGGCACTCCATTAGCATTTGAAGGAGCTAAATATTAGCTAAGAAAGAGAACCCCCCCCCCCCTTTTAAAGGCATGAGAAAGAGTCCCCTTCCTTTGGTACCTAACCATCTGTGCTGGCGTCTCTCCCCACACAGCAACCACAACACCCTCTGCGCCGGAGAAACGGCTCTCCCTGAAAAAAAGCCACCCCAGCGTTCAACACTCTGAATGTATTCATTAGATGGGTTCCAGTGTGTCGCCTCATCCAAAAAGAAAATAAAAAGATTATGCTTCAAGACCAAATTATACATTTTCCATGACAAGTCAATACTGGAAACCTTTCAAAGCCTTGTGTCTGCCTAGATGATTTGAACACAAACCATTACAATTAGTGTGCTGATGTATTATAACACAGAACAATTTCCCTCATTTTAACAGGCCGCTGTCCCACTTTTTTTTCCATTTCAGGATTCACAAATAATAAATCACATATAATAAACTCATTGACGGTTGCACTTTCATCGTGTCCATTTTTATTTCAATTCAGTAAATAGACTAGATGTCTGTTATAAATGCAAATTTGACCTCAATCTAGTTGTTTTTCACCTTGCAATTATTTCTTTTCATCTGTGTATACAACATTCCTATTTTGAGAAAATGTTGATGGTGTGAGCAGCTGGCTATGTTCTAGAAAGGTGTTATGTAGCCTGTGATGCAGGGTGCGTGCGTGTGTGTGTGTGTGTGTGCGTGGGGAAGCTTCTGTATTGGATAGCTGTTGGTAGATGAACCTCTGGCCTTGTTAGTGTGCTGGAACACACACCTGTTACTCTGCCTCTGGGGTGTGGAGGTGTAGAACTGCAGCACAAAGCAGGAACAATCCCTCCCACATGCACATACAGCTACTTTGACACAACAGCAGTAGCCTCCCACACTGTACACACTGTAGGGCATGACAGCTTCACATTCATTCATCTTCATTTGTTAGCTTGTTTAGCTAGCACACACCAAAACTGATTATTTCAGTCTCCACCTCTGGTTTTTGTAAAGGGCCCTGGATAGGATAAAACATAGAGGGAGGCCTTATCATGTGGGATATGCAGAGAAAAAAATCAATATAGGAATAAACAGAGAGACATGCAGGTTGGAGACAGACAGCGGGCGAGAATGGCGAGCATACTGTAGCTTAACAAAACCGAAAACCCACGCTTTAAAAACAAACAGACACAACCTGTTGAAAGACAAGAATGATGATTTATTCAAGTCAGCTGAGAGATTAGCGAGCCAATAGGAAACTGTTTTCCCTGACGACTGGAGGAATGACGTGGGAACGTTGAGGAAAGGATGGGTTAGTGAGCAGGTAAGGCCTCTCGTCGTGGAGAGCATGGAGAATGCAATCCCAAGCTATTGGATGCACAAGCGGCCTTTTAGCAGGAGATAGTGGGGTGGGAGGCTGGGAGGATGGAAGGGGGTGGGGAGAGAATGCAATAATGAAGAACTGGCGGGAACAAGGGGAAGAGAAAGAGAAAATGGATGGAGGGAGGGGAATAAACGAGCCTCTTCTCTCCGGAGAGAGAATGTAATGGACTAAAATGGCGTGTGTGTGTGGGGGGGGGAGTAAAGAGCTGTTCGGCCAGGGAGATAGGAGGACGGTAGAAAGGAAGGGGTACGGAGAGAGGCAGAGCAAATAGAGTAAATTGGGGACAAATAAGGTGAGGGGGAAGGAGATGGAGTGGGTGTGATTTAGCTCCTGTTCTCGCAGGGAGGAGAACACCAGGAGAGAGACCTCCTCCTGAGGACTGTACTCCTATCTATCTATCTATCTATCTATCTATCTACCTACAGTGTCTTTTCTATGTCTTTTCTTCTGGGTGTATCTATTCACCCCTCCATTCCCATTTTGTTCCTCTTTTAACTTTATTTCTTTGCTTCTTTCTTCTTTCTTTCATAACAGCCTTTTCCCTCTCTCTCTCTCTCAACCTCACATTCCACTTCCATTAGCCGTTCCCTCACCAATATCCATCTCTCTCTCTCTCTCTCTCTCTCACTCTCTCTCCCTCTCTCTCTCTCACCCTCTCTCTCTCTCTCTCTCTCTCTCTCTATTTCCCTTTCTCTCTTCCTCTCTCTCTTTCTAGAATGGCATTCCAGGCGTCAGGGTGAAGTCGGGCTCTTGTTGGAGCTCTGGGTTACTGACAAGAAAAGACAGGGAGCAGATGGTGGTCTTTGTCTATCACTCTCTCTCTTTCTCTCTCTCCCTCTCTCTCTCTCTCTCTCTCTCTCCTCTTTTCAGCCTCCCGACAGACCCACCGCCTTGTGAGAAACACTTTCCCCCTCTCCTTCTCTATCTCTCCCTTGCTCTTTGGTGGTTCCGCAGCAGCGTTGCGGTCTTCTGAATAGGCCCACCTCAGCCTCCTAGGTATGGGACCTCTGCTACCAGATGGTGAGAATATTTGAAGCAATTAATTCTTTGAGAGAATCAGTGGGAACATGTTTGCAGGGGAGATTTGGGTGGGTTGGGGAGGGTGTGTGGGTGCACGGTTGAATATGGTGAATGCTGAATGGCATTCCTGCTTTAAGTCCCTCCAAAACGTCTTGTGTGTGTGTGTGCGTGCCTGCGTCTATGTATCTGTGTGTGTTTCATGTGATAGAGGGGGTGTTACTGGATGAACAGGGTGTTCTTCTTGAGGATGGGAACCTTTTTTTTTAATGAAAGGGAGAACGTTTCAACTGAAGGTACTGTACACCCGAGTTGCACTCTGGCATCAATAGTCATATCATAGAAGTAAACTGTATTAAATGTAAAACACACACGCATATGTACTGTATGTGTGCATATAAATCATATAAACTCAAGTCAATACATTCAAATCACATTGTCAATTAATTAGCTGTCTGCAGCGGTCAATCAACATATCAATCATTCTGTCCATCAATCACCGGCTATTGAGTTTTAACAGTCAGTGTGTTGCGCTAAGTAGCGTCCTCTAATCCACCCCCCCCCCCACCCCCCGCCCCGCCTCTTCCCAATGCAGCACCCCATGTTGACCCTGCGGGTCACAAGGTTGAGTCCCTCATTAACTATGACATCGCTGCTGTCATCGCTTTATCTGAAACCTCTCAAAGGTGGAATCACTCCCCCACCCCCTTCTCTATTTCTCTGTCCCTCTCCTCTTGTCTTCCCCAATAGTCAGGCGGGCACCGCCTTCATTGCACACACGCACACGCACACGCACGCACAGACACACACACACACACACACACACACACACACACACACACACACACACAGCAAGGAACTGCCTTGGTCCACCTGTTCAGGGTAAAATGTTACTTCTGAGAAATGTATTTGCTAAATATCAGCCATGTGGTCTAATAATATGCCTTTAAGCCAGGCTGAGCTGAATGTGGGCTTGAACTTGTACGCTTTTAGACGAGACAACAAGCAGGGCAGCAGGTGTACAACAGGATGCCACAAAGGTGCACCTGTTGTGACTTACACACACACACACACACTCCATGCACGCACGCTATACACACATGCGCACGTGCACATACTGTATTTCTGTATTCACACTGGTACACAAGACAAACAGAAATACACAGGCCGAGTGATACACACACACACATGCTTGTGTGCACCTACCTGTCAGGTCTTTCTCCATAGTTTGGAGTACAAACAAGGTGGCGCAGCGCTAAGCTAGCATCCAAACTGCAAGGTCAGGTGTCTCACTCTGACTTGGTGGGAACTAGAGAAGTGAAACTAGCAGCTGATGGAATTATGAAGAACTCTCATTGGCCATGAAGCACCACTGAATACTTCTGTCAGAGTTGACTACATTACCTTAGACTGTAGGCCTCTTTGAAATGTGCTCAAAAACAGAGCTCTCAATTTTAGAATATACTATTAGAATATATATGTCAGGTTAACACAAACACCAGCTGGGCTGACTGGCATTCAGTTCACAGTCTACACACGGAATTGGAAACCTATGTTATTATTATGCAATACTAATAACAACAACCATGTAATGTCATGTAATGCAAATGTATTTCTAATATAATAGAAATTAGGCTATCTTAGGTTTTTAATAAAATGGAGAAAAGAGTGCATGTGTGTGTGCATGCTTGTGTGCGTTTCCATGTGTGTGTTTGTTTGCGTGAGTGCGTGCGTGCGCAAGCACGCACGTGTGTGTGTGTGTGTGTGTGTGTGTGTACGATGGTTACTCAGGTTGCAGTGTAAACACGGAATGCACCTGTGTAAATGACAGAGAGGGAGCTGTTGTGTTTAGGAGAGGGGCCATCAGGGAATAAGACATGTTGTGCAAACTCTGTCACCTGGAGAGAAGCACAGAGACTGTCCCCACCCATCACAACTAGCCAGCACCTTCACATCATTGTCTAGTTACAGTCTGTGACGAAGTTAGGGTGACGGAGATGTTTTTACATATTTTAGTTGATCGTACTTATCTCATCTTGGTTGTCGACCTGCCCTACGGCCTTCAGTACAACTAAATTGGCATAGATGAGTCAGGGAGATTTCAATTAAACAGGGTCTGCGCACCTTTGCCCAGACAGTCGAGATCATGTCTACACAGCAGACTAACGCAAACAAAATGATTGTTTTCCATGTTGCACATACACATTTAATGTTCAAAACCACAGGGTGTTCAAGATAAGTTACTGCAAATTGTTACTTCTGAAAATAACTAGTTAGCTAAGTGAAGCTGTTAGTTGTTTATTTGTTAACTTAACTACAGCTGATAGAATAAAACTATACACCCATAATTCTCATTAACCCCAAATATGCTGAAAATACACATAGATCACTGACAGGTATAGTCTGACAGTTATAGTCAGCTATTGCAATCTAATTGTAAGCTAAAGCACATTTAGTCAATTTCACCAAATATCTCCTCGTATTTCGCTAGCGTTCTCTGTGCGTGTTGAAAACATAATCTGATACTTCCACACAGCCCTAGCTCTGTAAATAGGAACATAAACAAAGTGGCGAACACCGCTCGTATCAACAAGGCCGCAGCACTACGCTTTGCTTCACAATGTGTTTCAATGTGTGAAGCAGTGCAGCAGAGGGCACGGAGGAATATTGCTTTGATTTGAGCTCGAATTTAGCAAGCGTTCTCGAGAATGACTGACCCTGCCTTTAAAACCAAGTGATTTGTATTTAGAAGGTATGGCTTCAGTGTCTTGGCTAAAGTTTGCCTGTTGTTTTAACATTGGTTCTATCACATACCAAAATGTTCATTGGTGAAAAATCCTAAAGCCTTGGCGTGCTTGAACCTGGATGCTGATCACTCAGATTTAGAAGAAGTCAAATCTTATATTAAAATACCTGCAGGTGTCATGAGACCTTGCTTGAAGTGAGACCAAAGCTGTGATAGCCCTTCCTATAACCACGACTCTACAAGCCAAATATTATAGTCATGAGGGAATATGAGGTGTTGCACCTGAGAGTGTGTGTCATCAGCTATTACTTCCCAAACCACAATACAGGGAAAACATTTTGCTGCAACATTTTGTCACTGAAAGATTTAGTCTTAATGTGACTGTTCCTTTTTGGGAATAATCTAGTCCAAATATAAGGCCCATAGAAGCACTCCTGATTACACTTTCTTCTTGCTATAGATACAGCATGTATTGAAAGTTGGATGTCATTTTTAATAGCAGCTTGCCTCAAGTCCTAATGACCCAACTGTTAGTGGTGTGAGGGTGTTTACCACACATGTGTCGTCACAACAAAGACATTCATCTGTGCAGCTTATCCAGTAATGAGAGCGTAGTTGCCATGCTTCTGTTCCCTGGACAGCAGGACTAGAACCTATGGGGAAGTTCACGCAAGAGGATTACGGAAGAAAACCATGAGCAAACAAAACAGAATGCAAACACAAAAGGAGAAGTACGACAATTGCAATGCAAAGTCATGTTTCCTTCTGTTTATATGCTGACTGTTAGGCTGGTAGACTGGTGGCCATACGTCTAACATCAAAACAAGACATCTAATATCAAAACATATTCCTGACTGCTTTCTGTCACCTTGACAAGAAGCGCTCTCCCTCAGACCATAGTATGGGTGACAAACCCACGTGCAGCACGGCGCTGACATAAAGTCAACCATCAAAGTTTCATACCAGTTACCCGTTTGGTCGCCCATGAACAAAAGACACACTCATTATTGAACAGAACAGTCATGTCCCATGGCAACCGACAAAAAGTGAAGAAACACAGAGAATGTGTGTGTGTGTGTGTGTGTGTGTGTGTGTGTGTGTGAGAGAGAGAGAGAGAGAGAGAGAGATGTAAAACAACTATTTTAAAGCCATTTAAGCCTTCGATATTCATGACAGGCTGCAGCAGTTCCCATAAAGTTTGGGACATTAAAACTCCAAAGAAGCATGGAAGTGGGTGTCATCCTTCAAACCTCAGGGCCCCATATGGGCCTTGCTTTGAAAACACTAGTTTTAAGTGCAGGTCCTTGTTGTCTTGGCAACCTGCCTTGTTGAATGAAAAATAGAAATTAAGGAAGAAAAATAGAACAAAAGTAAGAAGGTAGGATGAACAGAAGTGATGAAAGAAACATACTGAAAGTGAATGGACAAAATGATTAAAGCTGCCTTTAGCCGACAGAAAAGCCACACTTTTGAGCTGGACAGGAGTGTGAATGGGTGACGTCACCGTCCGGCGCCAGCCAGTCTGCTGTGCGGGGCTGAATAAACGATGTGAGAAAGGAGAAGAGTGGCGCTATGGGTCCGGGGACTGCAGGAATGTGGACGGCACAATAACGCACACAGCTGGGCAAAGGAGTGGGTAAATGACGCAGGCCGTATGCCAAATTGGGCGATCCTTGACTCTTCTTATGGCAGTTGTGTAGTTTTTTATTGTTTCACATTTTTTAATATTTACATGCAATTATGAAGAAGTCACATGGCAAAATAAATAAGAATTTTAATAATAGTAATAATAATATTAATAATAATAATAATAATAATAATAATAATAATGCTTAATTCAATAAATTTCATTTTCCATATGCCTGACAAAGCTCATATTTAAAAGCTAAAATAAATAATTATTTTAGTTAAAACTGAAACTATATACATCGTTTTTAGCTTTCGCTAGAACAGGTATCCTAATTTCTGATTTGTATTTTAATACGAGGACTGTTGTAGGAAATGTGTATACATTGTTGTCTTGCTGCGCTTAATACAATAAATGCGTAATTACGCATCAGTGGCATATGACTTATTCATAATTTCGCGCATGGATAGTTTTAATAAAATGTCGATCAAAAAAGTAGGCTTCGATGATACTTCGATGAAGCGTCAATGTGAAAGCAATCATCCACTTTCTCTACCTCACTCTCTCACAACCCTTCTCGGTCCCGCTCGCACACACACACTCGCATAAATATGCGCGCACACACACCTTTCTCTATAGACAACCAGCCCACCGCAGCGCAAACCACCACCACCCATCCCCAGAATGAGACACGCCTTTTTATAGGCTCCGTTGTTCCGTCGGTGGGCAGCGCACAGCTCGTGATTGACCAGCTTATCGCCCAGAACTGTCAAGCCGCCTCCCCTTCCCTCTATAAATGTAGCCAATCCATCCAGTCTCTTCAACGCTGCGTGCTGAAGTGAGACCCGAGGCTGCACTGGATGTGTTGACAGAATAGAATTTACGGCTTCTTACAGACAATCTGAGTTACCGTATTTTATTTCATTTTCATTTGGGTTTTATGAGTACAGTAGTCGTTTAAAAACCCTTGTAGTTGTCTACCAGCTATTGTTTTGTTTCGGTTTTGTTCGTTTCGCGTCGTGCGTGCTGTGGTGATCTAAAATGAAGGCTGTTACTCCAGTCCGCCCCCAGAAGGAGTCCTCCTCCAGCAGCAGCGATCTCTCCCTGCACTATCTGTCGGAGCACAGCGTCAACATCGCCCGGTGCAAGATGGAAGAGGAGGACCTGTTCTGCCTGCAGTACGACATGAACGACTGCTACAGCCGGCTGAAACGCCTGGTGCCCACGATACCGCAGGATAAGAAAGTGAGCAAAGTGGAGATCCTACAGCATGTGATAGACTATATATTGGACCTGCAGTTAGCACTGGAGACGCACCCTTCCCTCAACAAACAGCCACAGCGGACCGGAACGTGCCCTCCCGCCGTCAACCCCAGCCGAACACCGCTGACGGTACTCAACACTGACCATCAGGTAAGCTTTCTTAAAGAAAGAAAATAAATGCGTCTTTCCACCGGACTTACCGAGGGACACATACACGGTTTCTTCCGCCAGACAGTCGCCCGCCAGTCAAACTGAAACAAAGCGCGTCATGACAGGCGCAGCATTCCCGTTAGGTGTCATTGTCCGTTCAAAATATTTTTTTTCCTTTCAGTATAAAATTTAAATGGAAAAGAAACTGCTTTTACCTACAAGGTGGCTTCGATAATTATGCGTAAAACGCATTTGGCGAGACGTAGATTGCGCACTTGATAGTTAGTGCGTTTCTGATTTGCATCATAATGACTGCGAGCATTTGCAGTGGATGTCAGAGGCCCACCTTATCTCAGGATAGGTGAAGTGCCTCGGTTCGTAGCCCACTCCACTGCGCACAATAACACCCATTGCTTATTCAATAGGCTAAAGAAAATGTATTGTGTAATACAAACCGTCTGACGTTGTTTAGCGTGTATTGTTGGCTTGGGGCCTAGCATTCATGTTGCTAAAATGTATGAATCTATAATATTTTTTTCCTGTATTTTTTAGAGGACGTCAATAATTAAAAAACCGGAGGATTCAATTTTATGCCGTTGAACCAGAATCACTACAATGGTAAGTTCACTTATTACAACAAAAATGTCCAAGCTGTTTATATAGGCCTATAATTTATGTGCATCCTAGTCAATAGTTGTATTTTTGTATTTTTGACCAGTAGACTATGTTATTGACACCGAATGAATTTGTTTTGGGCTTCTGCCAAAGTCAAGCTTGTTCACGCTCATTCTTATTAAGTTATTTATACTATTAGGCCCACATTTACCTTTTCTGGGAGCTTTCGTCAGTTCTGTAGACGACAGGATAAAAAAAACAGTAATTGCAGAACATAAAATTTGGCAACAACTTCTGCTGCAGCTGTGCGTTGCGCAGTAGCTTAACTGTCACTTGTGTAGCAATTTCCCAAGCAGACAGGGTTGGACAGCGCCTTGCCCTCTGTCGCTTTCCTTCTCTCCCCGCCTTGTCCAAATGAACGGGCCCTGGTTGCAGTCTATTGGCTGCTTGCAGCTGTGTCTTGTACGCTTGCCCAAAAGCCCGAAGAAACGTGGTTGTTGTTTGACCTGGTTTGTTTTGGGTTGTTGATCAAGCATGGCCTCTGTTTTGTCGGTGGCGCCAGTCAGTCTGGAGCTCTCGGTTCACACACCCCCTCTATTCATCCCCCCTCCACAGGTGTGCAGCCTGCACAGAGCCGGTCCAAAGCCAGCAATGCTTCGCCAGGGACTCACACCCACTGGAGGCACAATCACAATGGGATTTCAAAACCGCTGGGAGGAATATAACCGAATTAAAAACGCTATTTATATAACTTTTTGTTCGAATGAACAGGGATTTTTGTCTGAGCACCGGCTTTAAGTTGCCATAATATCTTATTTATCGCAATTTGACTTTTAAGAGGGTGAGACGTTGAATTCCTTGCTGCGAAGTTCTATTGGTCAACACTTAGAAAAGCGTTTGTGAATTGTGCATAAAAAATAGCAAAATCTCAAGCTTTACTAAACAGTGAAAATAATTGTGTAAAAATGTTTTGTACATCTATTGTTTAAAATAGATGAGTTGTGTTGAACGGGGGCATTCCCTAAAATGTTTAATATTGTAAAGAAGAACAATTCTGAGTCAAGACAATTAAGATTGTACAAATAGAGAAACAAATGTTCTATAAATGTATGTGAAAGAAAACACTTATATGCTTAAAATAGACTATTGTAATTATAAGATATTTTTATTAAAACATTTTCTTTTTTTGTTGTTGTTGTTGTGATGTAAATATTGTGTTTCCACTTTTAAGTTTTAGTGAACGAACGTGGTTATGCTCTGCCAATAAAGCCCTCACTTCATGAAGATATCAGTTAACTATTTGCATTGTTTGGAATAGTTTCATATGTAGCATGTCAGACTCATTGCAAAGATATTGAATGTGAACGGAGACACCTTGTGTAGATATGTGGTGGAGTTCAACTCAAATTCCCCTGCTTTCTGTTATTTGCTCTACCCCGCTTTCTGTTTAACTGTTTGTATTCATAAACAATTTCTATGACAACTTGATCTATTCAAAGCTGTTTGTCGGCCTTTCTGTTTGAACCTATAAAGGCCTTATTTGATTATGTTAGATTTGACATTTGTTGATCAAGTAAATCTAACAGTTACAGCACTTCTGATGGTGTTTACAGATGCAGACCACAGACAATGATCTTTAACTCACTGTAGAACTGTTTATATTTAAACGCAAACTGTGATTATTCCCCAAAGTCGGTTCTCATTAATGAATCACACTATTATATTATTAAACTTTGGTTATGAATTGCAGTATGTATACTAATGATTAACAGATTATTTGGACTCCAAACAATGTTATTCATATATGTGACACTATTTGGTAGATTATTAATGTAAAAAAATAAATAATAATTATGACATTGAATATGACACCGAATTTACCTCAGAAACCTCTTGCCCATGCAAAGAGGGCACTTGTACGTTACTGTCAGCTGCAATGTCAGCCTTGACCCTTTTTGGCTTGTGAGGAGTTTGTCAAAAACAATTAAAGGATCAAGTTTCCAGGAAGTTTTGTCATGTCTCAAGTTTTGTCTCAGGGGCTTCTCGTCTGATTTGTCTCAGCGCTGATCAAAATGCACCATAGCGCTGGTAAACCTATTACATTTTCAATAGCTATTAGGTGAAAAGAATGCTGTGTGATCAAATCAAAGCTTTTCAGGGTGGAGGGGGATGGAGACGGTATTGTTGCAGTGTTTTAAAATGTATTTTTTTGGGAATACAATTTTCTTATTAATTCCCTAGCACATCAGCAGTTGCAGATTGCAATATTTATCATATTTAATATTTATTTTTGATACAAGTGACAATTTTTCATTTGCATCAAATATCATAGCTGAGGTCTATGGAAAATATACTGCGGCATAGATCGTAGAACATGATCTACCGATCATGCTCTCAGATTATTACTAATACTACTACTAATTGTGATAATAATGGAGACCTTATAAGCCAGTGTGTTAGAAAGCCTGTCCCACACCCCCACTGTTGTCTATACAACAAAAGGTACAGGTTAAAGAGGCCTTCACCCAGACAGACAGAGGTGTTTTCAGTGAAACAGCCACCTCTCACACACCCTGCCCTGCTCACTCTGACCATACGAGGATAAGCAAGCTGGGCCACCTGTGTGTGTTTACCGTGGCCCCCTTTGCCCTTGACAAGCACTGTCCTTGTGATGTGTAATAGGCATGTGAGTGTGTGCGTGCGTATACAATATGTATGTGTGCGAGAGCGTGTAGTGTGTTTGGCCTCTGTGATACACGTGTTTGTGTGTGTGTGTGTGTGTGTGTGTGTGTGTGTGTGTGTGTGTGTGTGTGTGTGTGTGTGTGCGTGAGTGTGTGTGTGTGTG
>JAODUE010000008.1:706118-723012 GCA_027564755.1 Amblyopsis hoosieri
TCAGCCTACAGTACATGTTTCATAAGCTGACATTATACAGCACATAGCTGTTCAGCCTACAGTACATGTTTCATAAGCTGACATTATACAGCACATAGCTGTTCAGCCTACAGTACATGTTTCATAAGATGACATTATACAGCACATAGCTGCACAGTACACGTTTCATAAGATGACATTATACAGCACATTGCTGTGTGGAACATACAGTACATGTTTCAGATGGGTCTCCTTGAGTTGACCCAGCAGATGTTCGTCTGTTGAGGCTGTCAGGGACAAATGTTTGGAGGTGGAAGGGTTCTTACGAAATGAGGAAGAGCAATCTGCAAGACATCTGTCTTCTATTCAGCTCTATCAGCTGCTGGCTAAATGAGGCTACTGCAGCACCGCTTAGAATGGTGTGTGTGTGTGTGTGTGTGTGTGTGTGTGTGTGTGTGTGTAGGTATATTTGTGTGCAGTGTCTACATTTATATTGGTGCATTTGTATGCATTGTGCAACCTACATTTATATACAGTAGGTGCATGTGTATAAATAGATGCTTAATGGTGTGTGTGTGTGTGTGTGTGTGTGTGCGTGCGTGCGTGCGTGTGCGTGGATCTATGTTTGGTGTGTGAACACCGCAGGCATAGATTTGGGTGGGGGACATCCCCCTCAACCTTTGTTCTCATCCTACAATGGGTGCGAGAAATTTTGCACCCTCCAATCCAAAGATGAAACCAACGCCACTACAGTAATCTACACAATAATACAAGTGCATCTCCGTACTGTATGCACGCATGTGCACCAACCCACTGCCCTCTGAATCATCACTTCCTGTACGACAGTCCAGAAGAGAGAATAGTGCGCGGACAACTTTTCCTTTGATATGAAGAGCCAGTGAAAGGTCCTCGGCTGGAGGTTGATACATGTCAATCAGATTCTCTCTCCCCCTGTCTGGTCCTCTCACCTACAGTACAGCGAACCCCTTCCCAGCGCTGATAACACGCAGAATAACAGGTGAGCGACTGCTGGCAGAAAAGAGATTGCCTGACCTTATTGTTTGCCATCGCCTCCTCTTTGTTCTTCACAAATAAAGCTTTTTTTTTAATAAACTGAAAGGTCCTCTGCGGTGGCCCATAAAGGGAATGAAAGGGAGCAGTGAGGTATGGTACAATGTGGCGGGAAAAAAGGAGCAGCTCATCAGAAAATAACAAAGGTGCAAGTTAAAGATAAGACGCCTGTCAGAGATTAATCCAGGCCCGCTTGATTGTTTTCTTTAATACCAGCACTGCTATGGCAAGCGATAAGTTTGCTGAGTAATTTGGTTTTCTGACGGTGGGCAAGTGGGTGGCTGGGTGTTCCAAATAATATTCAGGTGTGCTTCATAATTGATTTTTTTTTTTCCTCTCCCTTCCATTCCTCAGTTCTCAAAAGAAAAATGAGATGAAACTGAAAATGGCTCTGACGTGCTTCTGTTTTCTCTCTGTCTCTCCGTCTCGCCTCTTTTCTTTCCTCCTTATACCTTACCCCTCTCTCCTGTCTTGCCTCTTGGATTAATAAAGGGGCTTTGTTCCAGACAAAGAGCGAAGAGGAGCTTGAGAGAGCAGTTCTCTCCTCACGCTCTCAGCTCCATTGTCGTGGCGTCTGAGAGTCAAAATGATACAGAGCAAGGACAGACAGCACAGTTTCTGTACGTTTGTGTGTCTGTCTGTCTGTGTGTGTGCATGTGTGTTTTGACAAGTCAGAGAGGAAAGTGAATGGAAATAACAATAGGTTAAAATCAATTAGTTTAGTAATGAGAGTCACCTTATGCTAATGTTGCAGAAATGAAATATGTAAATATGGTAGGGAAAGAAACGTGTGTGTCTGTCTCTTGCACGGCCTCTTATCATAAGGGGCACTTTTGTGGTATTCATATTGACATTCATATTCAATTATAGAAAAATGACCGTATGAACTATGGAGCAAATTCTCTATTGTTCTATTTCTCTCCAAACCTCATATGATAGAACATGGCCTTGCACATTAGTGAGCAGGCTTGGAAGATAAATATATTCACTGTTAAATAAACACGTGGCAACAACTGGTTCTGCACACCATTGAATTCAGCAGAGCATGCTTGTCCTAAACAATTGGACTTACCAAAGACCAGACAAGGCAAGGTACTGTTTATATGGCATATTTCATACTCAAGGTAGACTCAATGTGCTTTACATGAAATGTATTTAAATATAATGCATTATGGGCCAGTTTCACAGTCATGGATTAAGTCTAGTTCATGACTAAAAGAAACATTCTTAGTCTAGGACTAGCCTAAATCCATGTCTGTGAAATGACCCAAAAAGATGCAAACATTCAATTAAAGGAGATTAAAGGGTATATTGTGAGTGTAGAATATTAAGAACAATATGTCATAATAAAATTATAATTTTAGTTATAATTTTATTAATGTTTAATGTTTTATAACATAGCATAAAAATGCACGGTTTGCAGTTCAGTAGGATGGCTGGATTTAAAAGTAGTCAGTGTTGGAGCAAGTCTCAGATCGTCTGGAAGTTTATTCCAGCTATTTTCTAGTAGCTAAATGCTACTATAAGAAGATATATGAAAAACAGAAGCAGAGGAAAGGTTAGCAGATTTTTCATTGTTTCCCCATTTTGTCAAAAAGTATCTGCTTCACAATTCCCTCATTTGTTCCACTATATCTCATCTACCCCTTCCATTTTATCGCTCTCTCGCTCTCTCTCACATCGCTCACTCCCTCCATCCTAGCCACTTTCAGAAGAAGATGGCTGGCACTCTAGGGCTGCTTTTCCAATTATGGCCTAGCCTTTTAAGGGAAGGTCATTATAATTAGAGATCCATTTAGCTTTGCTGTGAGAAGCAGCAAATAATGTTATTTTCTGATTGTGGTCTCGGGGAAAAAAAAGAGAAGAAAGAGAAAATGTGCGTCAATGTGCTGATCTCAAGTGGCTGTGTTATTAAGGCTGGATGGGCAACGCGCACGTATTAATGGCTCTGGATGGGGAAGAGACTGGACCTTTTTCACATTACTGCTGCTCGGATGGAGAAAGACATCTTGGAAATAGCTCTGAGAATCAATAGCAGGCCTGGTCTGCAGTATGTGTCTGTGGTCTCTGAAGCACTGTAGCAAAGAGGTGATAACCAGCGGATAGAACAGACTTACTTGGGGAGGGGGGATTTGCTGTACAACTTGTTTGAGAGAATGAGCTTTCAACACTGGCAACACTGAACTGGATTTGGAGGTACTGTTGGAGTGTTCTATTACAGTACATGACTGATGTGAGCGTGTGTGTGTGTGAGTGTATACCTCAAGTTATAATACACGTAATATTGAGTGCCGGGGAGATTCTGGAGATAACAAATCCCTATATGAAACATTAAAACATTGTGTTTTCTCTCTGTACTTGTGTGTGTGTGTATGTATGTGTGTTGCTTTCCTCTCCTACATTCTCCAAGCAGATGGCTGGGGACCAATCCTCCACTGTGGTGGAAACCAACTAATTGGTTTGAGGTAAATCGATATGGTGCTGGCAGTAAACCCCTTCTCTCCTCTCCTCTGATTTCCTCTCCTCTCCTCTCCTCTCCCCTCCTCTCCTCTCCTTTCGTCCCTCTATCTTTCCTTTTCTCCTCTCCTTTAATTTCCTCTCTCTCTTGTCTCTCCCTCTCTCTTCCCTTCCCTTCTCTGCTCTCCACTCACAGTCCATCAGCCATGCTCTGCAATTACCCCATTGATTGGCCAGTGCTAATTGCAGGTCTCATTACTGGAGGGTTTCACCATCACAACAGCACAGTTCAGTGGCAATAGAAAAGACTGCGAAGAGCGTCACACAGTGTTACTCAGCTCCATGTGAGTGGGTTAGACCCCGGTCATGGCTAAAGTGTTTGAGAGCCACATGCGCATAACCGCAGAGCGGCGGGTCTGAAACCTATGTTGGGAAAGACAAGGCTAAATAGCTCGTTTACAGCCACGTGTCAATGCAGATAAGTGTTAGATGTTCTTACCTAGGGATAGAAGTAGGAGACGAATGGGCTCGAGGCTCGTGAATCTGGCCAACCTATATTTCTTCATTTCGACCTCATCACCACTATGTAATAAATTAAAGGGAAATAGATACGTAAGTGTCCTATATATGTGAAAGTATAGTAGCAATTGTGCCCTTAAGGATGATTTTATAAATAGTTGTGTCTCTCACATTAGTTTAATGTATTGCTGAGTAGCGGTTAATAAAGCATGCTCAGTAAATCATCATGGGTGTGATTATAACGCATGTCAAATGTAGATATGTGTGCGTAAACAGTAAAATGTAACACTGAAAACTCACACCCGTGCATCCAGCACACATCCACCGGGCGATACTACAGCATGCTTCTCAATATTCCTCCTTTGCACAGAGCACCCCAGTCCAGCATCTTATACTATATATTACAGATCCTCTGTGCTGTCTACATTTCCAGCAGTTTATGAGTTGTTGGGGGTCTGTGCCTAGAAATGGTTCAGTCACCCACCTCTGACCCCACGTGTGTGTCCACGCGGGCCTGGGTTTGGATCACACCTGGGATTACTACGGTTGTGTCTCCTGCACTTCTCTCTCTGAGAAATGAATTGGGAATACCCTGAAATTAAAATGCAGCATAACAGCACGTGCGCACACACACACACACACACACACACACTGCTGTACTTTCTACTCGTCCTGGTTTCTCCCATGGGTCTCTGTTAAAATTGACCTTCTCTGCCTTTCATCACAGGGAAATATCACCCTCAAAGAATAATAAGGCTGCCAGACACATTAATTAGAGAGCATCTATTTAGATAAACGTCTGTGTGTGTGTGTGTTTGTGTGTGTGTGTGCCTGTGTGTGTGTGCGTGCACACGTGCTTGTGTGTATGCATGCGTGTGTTTCTGTGTGAGAAAGAGGGCGTATAAATAAGTAGAGGAGAGAAAGAATGTAAAGTAAGTTATTTATATTTCATTTGAAAATAATTATGTTCATTTTTCTTCATCTGAGAGAACGCCACATACGCATTTACTGTAATAAACGTGGTTTTCATTTTGGCAATTTTTCTCATTTCATTATGTTCTTCTATGCCGGTTAGGAAGAACGTGTGATTTTTACAGTAGGCTTACTAGCAAAATAGAAATCTAGCTTTATCTAATAGCCAGAATGATAAATATTGTAATTTCCTGGTCTATAATCACATAATCTGATATTTATACATCACATGGACTGTCGTACTTATAGGTGTGTTATGAAAGCAGACATAAAAGTCATTTTGTCACCTTAACAGACTTCCACCTAGAGATATTACTTGATAATAAAGAAAGTATTTTCTCTCCTCTGTATTTAAAATGTATTGACAACAATTTCACCAGGGTCAGGAAAATACCATCTAATCTATCTTGGCTTCCTCTCTTCTCTTCCTCGTTTTCACATCTTTGTGCCTCCTGTGTAGTTGATTGGGTCAGGCCCACAGCTGGTAGCGAAGGCTACGGAAATGACTGTTAATTAAGAAACTGACAGTTCTGGAGATGGACGCTGCACACTTCATTTTCTGGCTTTCTGTGTCTCAGGTGTGTGTGTGTGTGTGTGTGTGTGTGTGTATGTGCGTGTGTGTGTGTGCGTGCGTGTGCCCGAGCGCGTGTGTGCGTGTGTGTGTGTCTGTGCTCTGAAGCAAATGTGTGTGTGTGTGTGTGTGTGTGTGTGTGTGTGTGTGGATACATGTATTTAAGCACATGAACCTGCACGATTGTTTATAAATGAACGTTTGTGTGCGTGTATGAGTATATTTAAGTGCGCGCATGTTTAGTACACGTGTTTGTCTGCGCATTTGGGTCTGCGCACGTTTCTCTGGGTCTGCGCACGCATTTGTGTGTTTGTGCGTGCGCGTGTGCTCAGTAGTTGCCTTATGGAGTGACCCTCTGCAAATGGGATTCTGTGCTACATCTGCTCCCAGTCGGAACATTTGGAGACGCGCTGTGGCTCAATCACTCCTGTTGATTGGTGTGGCGCTGCACCTGTACTGCAGCCCCTTTCGGTCTGGGCCATTGAGGAGGACACTGAATGACCTGTAAATTGTGAAAAGCAGGAACTGCATTAAGGTACACTTGTGGTTGAAACCTTCAGTATACAGTACAGACTTTTAAGTTAAAATGAGTGAGTAGCTGCCACTTCTTTCCTCTCCTAACAGATCTGTGAGGTTCACTATCACAGATCTTCGTCAACACTTGTTGAAACAGTGATAAACAGTGAGCTGGGACAGGTATTTGGCCGTGGAATTGAGTAGCGCGCCATAAGCTATCAAAGATAACCTTCCTGTTTGCTCACACATACGGTGTCATTTGCTTTTACCTAATGCCACAATTGATCCTATTGATTCTTGTGAAAGCACGCCCTGGGAGCAATGCCAGCTCTACTACCACTGCATGCAGTCAAGGGCAATAGCAGGATATAGCCAAGGAACCTGTATTAACAAGGGGAGGACATGCAAACTGCCCACAGACAGGACCCAGGACATTCTTCATTAGAGGTAACAGTGGTACCACCATAGTACCGATGTCCACTAATAGTAATACCATACCCTACTACTGCTATGCTACTCATTTGGAATGATACTGTCTCCTACATTATACAGAATATTAATATAAGCTTTAATGGACACACAAGACACAAACAAAAAGCATTTTTACTGCAGCCATGGAAATGCCATGGTTACCAGGCCAATAGGAGAGACCAGATTATTTCTGTTACAGCAGGAGGCAAAAAGACTTCATCAACTGTGGGTGATCCCCCCTGCTACAGCTCTCTCTGTAGCAGGGGGGATTGAATATTTGCTACTACCACCAAGATCTGAACCTGGTAATAGGACTTGACATATCTACTGGTACGGTACATCCAATTTATAAAGACCTTTCCATTATAAAGCTGTACTATAGGGTTCTGATAACTTATACATGTGATAAAATACCATATGGGCATGATACAGTCAGTAAATGTCAGTCCCATTTGACAGACGGAGAGAAATAACCAGAATAACAGGGCTAACAAAATGAATGAAAGGAACAGAAATAACATAATGTCAAAAAAGGATTGTCACACTGTTACTGTGATACAACCTGACATTTATACAGTTGTATATGCACAGATAACGCCTCTGTAACCAATGATTTTGCACAAGGCTTGCATCTATAAAAAGCTGTTTATCTTTTTTGGCATTTTTAATTGTATTTTCAAGAACAGTTGAATACTAGAGGGAAAGATGCAGAGCTCAACAAGATATAGGTTACACTATATCAGTATTACAGTGTGTTGTCAGTCTCTACCTGGTTATCATATAAACAGAAGTTGCTGAATGTTTAACATGCTGCGCTCTGGTTTGGACCTTTTCTTGGCTCGGTGCCTCATGAGTGTAATTTGGATGAGTGCAGCTCGCTTGCCTTTGGGCTCATTAACAACAATATAAACAGTAATTACTGTGATCGCCTAATTAATTCATTTAAGAATGCTGCACGGTTTAAAAGGCATGAGCAAATCTTTTTGGGAGATAACAATTTTATGGGATTGTTGTTGACATAATTAGCAATTTCATGTTCAAAAATACAACTGAAATAATTCAAAATAAAATGTGTATTTTTTCCCTTTTACATTATTTAATTATTGTGATTTCCTCCTTTTTTATCACTAGGCCTGATGTATGAATTATTCTCCTTTGATCCAACCTCGCCCTGGATATCAGCCCCTGATAAATGTTATCCTCCCCTCTGGATTCTTTTGTTTTAGGCCATTTTTCTTCTCCTCTCTGAACACTGTGCATTAGTCATTACAGAATTCTTTAGTTTGTTTTTTTGTGTTTTGTTGAAATAAAGAATGGTCATTATATCTAGTTTATTGGTCAGCTAGTTGTGATTAACAATAATGAGGATTCAGCTAAATAAAATAGCATTTGTTTTGGTTCCACCCAACATAACAGATAATTAAATATTTACATTATGTCTACCACATGCTAAAAAGATTTTCTCTAAAACAATCTTTTAATTAGCAAAGCCATATAATAGTCGGTCTTCACATATACCACAATAATTAGTTATGTGGTAATTGCTTTATGGGTTATAAAAGATGCCATCAACTCATTCCCAT
Source organism: Amblyopsis hoosieri (assembly GCA_027564755.1). Taxonomy (NCBI): domain Eukaryota; kingdom Metazoa; phylum Chordata; class Actinopteri; order Percopsiformes; family Amblyopsidae; genus Amblyopsis; species Amblyopsis hoosieri. The sequence continues at coordinate 714,258 of JAODUE010000008.1, forward strand.
ATACAAAACATTTGCAGCCCAAAATAAATATGATAGTAGGTGCAATATTACAATGTAGTAAGTGTTAGTGTTATACTAAATGTATGGTTTTTCGAATGCTTCAGAATTTAAATCTGATGTTCTTATTTTAGCACATTTTAGAAGAATGTTTTAATGCTATACATCAAATTAGATGGCTGAAGTTATGGAAAGCATTGTGTCAATGTATTTTATGTCATAGCCATGGTCCTCTGACCTTCAACACCCCAATTAGTATTCCTGTAGAATGTATTACCACGCCTGGTATCACTTTGTGTTGATTGCCTCTTTTGCTTATTAAAGACAGAGTAGATTTATTTGCTTGATGCAGTCACCAAGGAATATAATTCCACTAGAAATTATATACGTGCATTTTGTTTGCAGTATAAATAATTATAGAATAACCACAATTATAATATTTTAAGTCATGATAAGCTTTAAACAGTTAGGCTGTGTAGGCTTCTATTATTTGGTGTATAGCCATATTAGTCATTGTCCATTGAGCCTGTTGGGTGATTCCTTAAATTAAACATTAACTCTTAGTTAGCTTGAAATAAAATATATTTTGTTATTATCATACATTTTGAACAACTGAAATGGGTGATCAAGTTTCGGTATGATGTCTACCTTTGTTTATGTATGACTGAACAGTGACAACAATAATGGTTATGCCAACAGATATAAAAATTAAAAACTTCAAAAATTCAAAACGGCACCTGATCACCATCTGGTGGCCATATACAGTACTGAATTCGTTAAGAACAAAGACAGATATTTACACACATTTGTGCAATATGAAAGATTGATTGATTGCTTAAATAGGCTAATTTGTTTTCATGTTTGTAACACACAGTAACATCAACTTTTTTAGTAGGTCAGTGGGATAATCCAATTTCTATCATTCCACTAATGTAACTGCTGTTTCAACTATGTATATTCAAAATTTTAACAAATAAAGTGGAATAAAAACTATTTTAATTACAAAAACAATCTATAAAGCACCCTATATGTTTCTAAATAAAAGGATATATGATAGGCTGCCTATATTGAATTTGTCCACTAGGTGCCACTAGAGCACTTTGTAGAACAAACAGCAACTCTTACCTAGGCTACCTTTTCCACTATTATTAGAATCGATTGCTTAATATCATCCATCTAGCCTAGATTGGATGTTATTACGAGGGGTAGATGTCGGAGGATGTAGGCTAAACCCACTACTACTAGCACATATTATAGGAGAATTTGCTGACACTAGCATGTTCTTTTAATGAAGACTACCGCCTGCCAATCCCATTTTAATTACTGTGTTGATTCGTGTAGGCAACCAAACGTCTCGTTGGAATCATAGGTTGGAATGGATATATCCACGTGACCAGGCGAGGTAGATATTGCCTGAGTCAGCTTGTCCAACTTGTAACTCCTCTTGAGGTTCAGCGAGCAGACCCGTACAGACTCGTAGTAAACAGACTCACACTTGATGGGGATGTCATTCCGCAAGAATTCCTGCTTGAGACAACAGGAATGAGACAGCACCAGAAAAGTGGGCTTTCTCCCGTTACAGGCTGGCGAAAACCACACCTGGTGAAGTTCCCGAAGTAGTTTCGTGAGTGTGAATAAAGTTAAGTTATTGTTTTGTCCCACCAAAATCAACATCTGAAGAAGATCAACATCTGCACAAAGAATATTAGCCTTTTGTACATGCAACAACGATTTTAAGATAAGGAGTAAGCCAGAACTGAAAATGTTACTGAACGGTACGCACCGTAGTGAACAATGTTCCTGTTTTTCGGCAAGAAAAAAATAAATTTGGTTTAGCTTGCTATGCTAGTTAGCAATTTACCGGTAGCTGATACATTTGTATGTTTCGTTACGATGCACTTTCTTGTCATGCGTCAATTACCCGTACCTTTTTATTAACATGTTATAACATGCTACATTCTTAATAATATGTCTGTTTGTACAAGCAAATATTGGCAATACTTGACATGTTTCTTTGTGAATTGAATTTGAAACTACTAATCGTGTGAAAGCAAGATATTAGTTGTGAGATTGGTGATCTTTTAAACTTCAGTTGAACAAAAGGGACTTGAATGCACATACATCCTTCAAAGTAATTGTTACAGTACTATGACAGATTTCGATTACAAATAGCCTCCTAGGCTACAATCAGAACTACTGTAGATACGGCTACAATACACCAGCTACGCAGGCTGAACTCTTAAGATACTTTTGAATATTGTGATGGTAAAAATGTAACATCTCTATATCCTACATGCATTAAAGTGGTTGTAATTAAGTGATTTCTTTTAACGTATTTGACAATAATCAATGTTGTCACTGGACATAGCATGTAACTTTCTCACATTGTTTTCAAACTTATTTCCAGTGTGACAGATGCTGAAACATCTGGGGCAGATCACACACTATCAGCATCTTGATACTCCTCAACCATTCAGCTGCATCAACAGGCTGAACACGCAGGCTACTGTAAGCATATTACACTTCACCTTTAGTAGGAATAGTTTCACTGAGACGGGCCTGGTCAGCCTAATGGCTAATGTTTACAATTCAGCTCTTTCTTTTGCTAAATCACTACCCCTCCATGGATGATACCTCATGTCAGATGACTATATCTCTTAAGGCGAGACACTACAGGTGAATAGAGTAAATGTTTTAGCTAATAGGTATCAACAGTTTGATACCTACACTTTCCCAGTTTATTACTTGCATTAAGACAAGTATATTTTGTATTATATGTTTTCTTAAATGTTATGTTTAAATATGCTAATTAGGCATAATCTCATTATATGCACTAGATTGCATACATTTCCAAAACTGAAATATGAACATTGGATAAAGCCAGGTTCACACTTCTTATTTTATTTTGTTGACATATTAAAGTTTTTTTACAGAGGGAATTTTGGATATCTCTTTCTGTTACTCCATAAATCAGAAAATACTGTCAACAGCAATAAAAACACAGTTTTCACCATGTTTTTTGTAATAAAATGTTAGATTAATCTAACTGTGAATGATATATGAACAAACCCCTCTGTAAAAACCTTCAGAATAGGATAGAAATAAAGATAGAAAGTTTGGTGTATGTAAGAGTTTCTGAAGTGGAGATTTCTGGCTCAGAGTATAAGAAAAAACTAATTTTGAGAAAATAGCCTTTAAAGATTATGTCTTATAAAGTTCCATACATTTTTACTGAAAAGCACAAATTACAGACAATACATATAATAATTAACAACAATATAGAACATCTAAAACACATAAATACTAAAACTGAATAACGCACCATGTAGGCCTCAGTATGCCTGCCGTGTCTCGCCTTAAATTGCATACAGCCTGATTCTATGTTTATAATGACATTGTTGGTAAACTATTTTATTTAGTCGCATTAATCCCTCTTGTCCAGAGTTCTGTTAGAATGTCTGTAAATGTTATCTGTAAACTGAATCTGAATTTTAATTTAACACTGTTGTTTAGAATTATTTATTGTGTACTGCACTTTTTTTGCCACCAGTACTTTTTACAACAAACAATTGCTGTATACAATAAAATATATATAGATTTTCCTGGTTTAAAGTTAGATGAAAGCACAATAATATCAAATACAATTTTTTATATTGTTCCAGGGTTTGAAATAAATAGTTTTTCCTGGCTCGGTTGGGAGGGATACTATGAACCAAGACCAGTACAGCCAGTCCACATCTTTGGATAAAATGACTAGTGTGCAAACAGTTTGTAATGAGAGCCAGATCAAACAGTAGCATAGAGCGAGATTTGCCCTAGGCTTGGCTTGGCACGTGACCTGCTACTGTGATTAAAGTCATATGTCAGGCCAGAACCTCAGGTTTTCATTATGTCCCTTAAGCCCACAGAATGGGCATGTCTCGTGTACAATTTCGGAAATGTTCTCACAGTAAATTGTACTATGAATATAAACAGCCAAACAGTTACAAAGGCCGATATACCAACAAAGACCCTTAAACACATAAACAGAAAAGCACATCAAGACTATACATTATACAGTACAACACATACCTATCAAGCAAAATGATTCCTGATCTTTTCCTCAGATGTTGTTTTACTAGTGGTAAAATTAAAAGCCTTTCCTAGCCTGTAGGTGGCTCCATCTTCCAGTATCCTACATTGTATACTGTAACATGTTATCTTATCTTATTTTGTTTGTGAGTTAGGTATAATGTTACTTTCCATTGTCATGTTTGTCTGTCACACGAGATTATCACCCATGTTCCTCTTCTATTTGTGTGTGTGTGTGTTTGTGTGTGTGTTTGTTTGTTACAGTAGTTCACCTGTTATTCCAAATTCCATGAGGAATGCCCCTCCCTCACCTTGTTTCTCCATGTTCCTGCATTACATTAATCCTTTCGGATCTTTCTTAATAACCCTTTGGTATTTTGTCATATCACGTGCAGTATTTGCATTGCTGTATCGTCTTTCCTCCAAGCGTTTACATGTGTCATGGACAATTCATGGACTCATTTTATTTTACAATAATGTTACGCCATGATAAAAGATGGATAATTAGAGAATGGGTTACATTTTGCATGATTAATGCATATGATAGATTAATTCCAAATGTTGGCAATACATACTTGACAGTATATATATATATATATTCCAGATGGGTAGTTTTAACAGAATGTAGATTTAAATATACGGTAGACTTGTTACACTGCTAAATGCACCGTACCATAACCGTGTTTAAACTTAGTAGTAGTATCCATCTACAGTATGCCGACACCTCATAGGACACTCTGGCGACGCAGGCTAGGGCCTATGGGTTTTAGCCTGCCTAGTAGAGCGGCCGATGAGACAGATGATCTCCGTTACACTAGCACCAGCAAAATAGTCAATGTGCTTTTCAAACCTTGCTCAACAACTACATGTAATATTACTGTAATTTAGAAATAATGACTATTTCACAGAACAATAGACAAAGAACAATTCATTATCTGTACCATCTTGAATGGTATCATTTAGCCTTTTTAGTCAAACCATCCACTCAGCTCAGTTGACAGAGTAATACAGTAGGAAAGCCAAATGAAGTGTCTGGTAATAGCAGCTATTCATTTCCATGAAGCACCTCACTCCAGCAGAGAAAGCACTGGGGTGGGAATGTAGTTTCCTTTTACTTTCTCTACAAGGCTTGTTTGAATAGTTTGTACTGTAGTACTCAATGAAACCAAGGACACGATATGCTCGAACAAATGGGCACCGTCTATACCTTTTGAGGAATGCTAACAAACCATTTTAGGGACAAAATGTACAAGCGAGCTTGTAATGAAATAGACCTGCAGGCAGCATTCTGCATGGACATTTCCCATTATACCAACCATTGTCAGGTTCACTCACGGCACACTGTGTTGCACTGTGTTCAGTTCTGTCGCACCTCTGCTCCCCTACTCACGAGAGAGCAGTGCAGGGCCTGGGATCAACACGTTGACAGCCTGAACCAGAGACCCATAATGAACCATAATGTGCTGCCTGCAGGAGACTTGATTGGCACAGCCACTCACTCCAGTCGTTCATGGGTTTCTCTGTGGCTTGCACATTTATCATAGTCAGTTTGATCTGGCTTCAGTAGTTGAGTGTCCCAAGACAATAAGGTTTCTTAACAATCCAATTCAAATGTATTTTTAGCTCGTTTGTTTTGTTTTCCTGAGGTCAATGGAAGGAGCAGACCCAGGAGTTGTTTGATTCTGTGTTTCTGGTGCTGTCTTAGAAAGCATGTTCCTCAAAGCTTGATGCCATGGTATTGTAATGGATTATGTAAGAAGGGGATTGGTGAGTTTGAATATTCAATATATTACATACAAATTGATGTTATGAAAAATGTAAAACTTGCGTTCTGACAATAGCCTACTTTTAATAGCACACCTGTCATTTTGCATGTGTGATTATAGCTAACCCATAATATGGTGGGTTCCATCACAAGTGACATAGACTTTACATGAAACACATATTGTGCCATGCTGTTCCCCCTGTAGTAACCTGAGCAAGTGTCCAATACAGATATCCTCACAGATAAAATGAGAAGATTAATTTATAGGCATGCAAAATATATAAATCATTTTTATTTTATTTGATTATTGTACATTCTGGTTATTAAGGCAAAGGTATAATACAGATAGATAGATACAGATAGATACAGATAGATAGATAGATAGATAGATTGATAGATAGATAGGTATTTATCTTTTACTCTCTCTTTGTTCTATTTGGAGTATACATCTAAAGTAATTACAGTGAAGACAAATGATGAAGTGAGCGATGGGCACTGCTTAACATACATGTCAGAGAGAGGTGAGGAAAAGCTCAGCAGATGGATGACAGATCAGTGACACCTGGTCATATTCTATCTTCTTACTCACAAGTCATGCATGGCAACAGTGTACTGGCAACCAACCCAAGCAGTCGTGCATCTATAAACTTGTTTGTTTAAATGGAACCTTTTAGCCATTTTTCAACTCTCCACAACGTGTATTACTCTTTTCTAATGAACAGTAAAATGATTGATGCAATCGTTTTAAATGGTGTTTCTCCGGTGATAATGTTTGGTAATAAACACGACCTGCATAGCTGTGGTAAAAGTTGGTTTCCAGGAAGCTAATATTGTAGCTATAGGAACAGGATTTCTGTGTTGTAGATTTGACAACATTGTTGCTGCAGTCTTTCTTTACTGGAAGAGATACAGTAGGTTGTTTGCTTTTGAGGATTTATGGTTAATTAGCACTGCATTAGTGGCCACACCCTAATGCGCCACCCACATCCCTCTGCGGTCTTTCATTCAAATTATTCAGTCACCTGTATCAGCTGGCTGGAATCACTCAAATGTGTGTGTGTGTGTGTGTGTGTGTGTGTGTGTGTGTGTGTGTGTGTGTGTGTGTGTGTGAGAGAGAGAGAGAAAGAGAGGGAGAAAAAAAAGAAAGGGAGATGACTTTTCTTTTCCCAGAAGGTCACAGAGAGACCAACTGCCGGTGTTTGACAGTTTGGTGATGTGCTACAGTGCCTGATGCTAAATAGAGTCAAATCAATCACTCTGTCCTTTGCACACACACAGACACAGACAGCTCAGTATGCGGAGAGTTTCAAAACTGCTCATGCTGCTTCTTAAAAATGTAGTAATTGAGGAAGAGTCTTGAGTTGACACCTAATCACGTATGTATAAATATTGACATGGTTAGATAATGAGTTAAAGTTAATTGTCAAACCTGTGCCGCCAGTAAGATTTTAATACATTAGTGGTGTCAGTACATGGTTTTTGTCGTTTTTGTTTTTATGCCAGTTCATTTCATGATGCAGATGTTAATTTGGTAATGCAATGTAAGCCGTAGGCACAGTGGAATCGAGGCGCCAGTCCCAAATAAGCCAAAGCGTCATCCACTGGAGCCATGGAAAGACATCTCTGTCAACATCACCCCTGGTGTGAGAAGCCAGGGTGGAACATCTTCCCTCTAGGGCAGATCCCATTAATAGATACAGTAGCCAGTAGCGATGCGTGGCCGACCCGTAACCCGCGGGTTCGAATAAGCTTATCAGAAAATATTGCGGGTGTGGGTCAAAACGAGGCAACGCAGAGTTCCGACCAAGTAATAAATATGTACATTGCGTGCGAGCGGGGAATCTCCGATCCTCGCTCTCTCAAACAATAACAACAATACACACACGCGCACACTCTACGGCACAGACTATGCACTGAAGCGGAGCGGTGCAGATACTCTCATGCCCTGGACTAATCTGCAACATTAGCCATACCGAGTTATAAATTTGGATAGACCTGCTTAAAATTTGTTTATTTAGCATCATATATGCAGACACACTACTAGGCTATGCAATCATGTATTATGCTAGCATAGCCTATTTCTAACAGATAAACGAAACAATTAATTTGCCTAGTTTAGCAAGGCTACTGCTCACTCACTTTGCTGTAGCCTGCCGTGGCTCCAGAGACATTTGCAATAAGGACTCCGGTGGCTCTGCTATTGTCTGCGCCAGTGTATGTCTCTTTGAAACGGGCATTAAATTAGAAATCGTATCTCTATGTCGCCATTACTATACAGGCTCAAGTTGGTGGTTTGCGGGTCGAGTCGGGTTTGAGTGGTTGATGATCGCATATTTTTGCGGGTTGAGTGGTGTGGGTTGTAAAAAACCATGGTCCCGCGCATCACTAGTAGCCATGGATGGGCAGTATTTATGATACAAACATATTTTAGAAATACAAAATAGTATTTTGTTATTTTATTTGATGAGGTTTTTGAAAATGGCTTCATATTTTGTATCAAAATACTTGTGTTTTGTATTTTGTATTTTAAAAATATTTTGTATCATATGTTTTCTTGGTGCCGCCTCTGATTGGTAGCCATGTGTAACCAGACCCAAAATTCACTTTGTGAACAGGGTCTAGAGACCTACTAGCCTCGTGAGACCATCATGATCTCGCAAGCTTCAGTTAAATTTCGCCGTGAGAATCTGTCTGGAAAGCCTCTGAATCATTTTGAATGTGTCCAAGTAGCATCTGAACTTTCCAATCAGCGTCGAGAATGACTATAAGGAAGAGTGGATGCCTAAAAACACAAAGTCTCGTCGAAACGCCGAATCCCCCGTGGCCATTGCCGTCTTCTCCACCCGGCTGACCGTGGCGGCCTTACTGTCCACTCTCCCCCACCTGGTCTGAGGAGCTGCCCAGCCTCTCCATCTGTCGCCC
>JAODUE010000008.1:723112-743562 GCA_027564755.1 Amblyopsis hoosieri
AGCAGCCTATTTCTAATCTGTTTACGGTTTCTGAACAATAGCCTATATTCATCTAATGTAGTTATTGATGTGCACATAACTCTTGATAATGCTATGGTAGCCTGCAGTTACTGTATCAAAAAATAGATTTACAGATTTGGTCACCTGCAAATGTTGAACATAAAATTTTACTTACGGGTTGTGTACTGGCGAATCAACATTAGTTTCTTGCCTTGTATACTACATAGCTGGCCATATCCTCATAGGGGCATTACCAAACAAACTGTGGTAACATATGCACGTTTCTCTCATTCGCCTGTTTCCCTGCCCCTCTCCCCTATCGTATATATCATTACAACAAATGATTTACTCAAAACGGCTGTTCTAAGATTTACAGTCGCTCTGTCAAATGAAGAAGCAGGCCACTGCAAAAGCTCTTGGCTCGTCCTAGCAAAAATAAAAGGCTACTTTTCGGACAGCAGCTGAATATGCTTAAGTGTGGACTTCTAGGTAACTAGAGTTTTTACATAGCAAACTGTCTAGGCCTATGCTATAAACTCAGATCATAATCTCATTTGAGGAATAGCTCCTGTCTGTGTGGTTGCGCAACATATGCAACTTTAACCCATTCAGTCCCTGCATCCATTGGAAGTTGTTATGGAAATTACATGATTCTTGGTATCAAACAATGAAAATTCAATAATTTGATCTTTGAATATTGCTTAATCATTGATTGGACATTGACTATCAAACCGGGGTCAAATGTCTACTTAGAGGCCTAACTTGGTAGGAGGAAAAATATCTATCTCACAAGACTGTTGTGGCACACAGTCCTGAGGAATGGCCATTGGTCATCATGCTGATAATATGTAGAAAAATGCTTAATGGTGTCTTGGTGGTGCTGAGATACATTGACCTGCTTTTTATCTATGGCACCAAAATTAGAAACCACAAGAATTCAACCCCACAAGAGCGAGTTGCAAGGGGCACCAACCACAAGTGCCGTGTGCATTGAGGAGCCAAGCAAGGCTTTGAATGACCTACTTGCATTGTGAATGCTCATCAGGGGTTCAGCGGCCTGGCTTGCTTCGTTTCTCTTGCTGTCGCCTCCACTAGCCCCCAATCTCACACTAGGGCTGAACGATTGTGGGAAAAAATGTTAAAAAAGACATTTATTTTTTTTTTTGGTTCTTATCGCCCAGCCTTAATCCCTAGTAGCGCTCTCTAGAGCCACTGTGTGTGTGGTGTACTTTGACATCTAGAAGTAACTATTTTAATAAACAATTCATACATACTCTCACTTGCTGTTTAAAATATTAACATGTTTTTGTCTTATTTTGTGTGCTCCAGGGTCTCTTGGACAAGTACCTCATTCCCAATGCCACTCCAGCAGAGAGCAAAGTCTTCTACTTGAAAATGAAAGGAGATTACTACCGCTATCTAGCTGAGGTGGCTGTAGGAGAAGAGAAGAACTGTAAGTTTGAATGTTCTTAATTTTGTGTTGGGAGGAATGGTTTTTATTATGTGGTGTTAATGCAATACCCAACCTTCTGCTAGTTGGGTATTAGACATAAAAAATGTCTGCTTTATCTTATATGTCCAGTGTTTTCTGAATGTGTTTGGTTTCCTGCTGTCCAGATCAATGGACCTGGTGAGAGCACATTGTATTGCATAAAAACTGGTAGGCTGACTGCATAAATGTGAAGTCAAAATCTGAAGCTCTTTATTTTATTTCTTCTTTCTTTTTGGCTCATTTGAACTTACCATCCCATTCCCTCATTCATAAATTGACCACTTCAGGATATTACACTCGTGATTTGAAATGTCTAGTTTCTGTTTCCGCTTTCCACGTCAAACTTTGATCTTGTGCCAGAACACCATTAAAGGAACTGATGACATTGAAATCTTATCTTTTGGATGTGCAAACATACTTGAATTAGAATGGCCCGGCCACCTTTCCAGCAACCTTTTAATATAGATTTCTTGCATGTCTAGAAACATATTTATTGTCCATTTAAGAAAGTGTTTTGTGCACACCTCTTGGGACAAGATATTTGTGTAGCAAATTAAACTACAGTTTAATTGTTACAGTAAGAAAATGGATCTAATAAAATACTAGGCACACATCCTCTTCATTTTTCTTTGCTCTGCACAAAAGTTAACTGTCAACGAAATATACAACATGGCAATGCATGTTGTCATACAAGAGTAGCAGGCCAGTCAGACATAAACATGGCAGTGCTGGGAGGGTGAATAAATCCAGAGGCAGAGTAAAGGGTGTGGTCCTGCTTCCTGTGTGTTACAGTAGGGGAGCAGCGTGTCTTTCCTGTCTTGTCTTCAGAGAGCAGGTGCTAACTTGTCTCATTTCTACTTTATAATTAATCAATACAACTAATAAGACAAAATGGGGAAATTTCAAAATAATAAAAAATAAAATCTGTGGTATTAGTTTTCTCTGGCATTTTTGTTCTGTTTTTCAGCTTCAGAAATCATGTACTTTTTACAGAAATACCTGTAAAGCAGTTTCCTCCAAATATGGGACTCAAAGGGTATTATTAGCCTACTATCATGTAAAAAGAATGCACCCTGTAACTCGTATAGTAATTCTCTAGCTTCTGTAACAAATATAAGGAAACCTTGTGCTCTAAAACCCCTGCTAGCTTTCTGTCTCTGTTCCACACCCAACTGAAACTGAGACCTTTGAATCCCTCTGAGAGGTGTGTCCACTGGCATATCCCTGGTATTAGTCATCAGTTTATCACCTCCATGTCACCACAAGTCTTTAGGGAAAGTCATTAGATTATACAGTATCCAAGTTTACAACCAGTATGTAGAATACTGAAAATAAACTTATTTATAGTTTGATTGCCACTAATTGGTTAATAATGTGCTATGTCAGCAGATGTGCTGTTTAATGATTATCCAAAGAAATAGAGGCTCACAACTAAGGGAGCCTGGTTGTTTTCATTTGGGAACAGAAGCTCCATTGCTTGTTGTTATAGACAACACATTGAGCCCATCTGCAAACAGGAAACCAATGTCAAATTACTGAATGTAGCTCTAGCTACAGTGAAGTGTCCAGATAATTAATGGCGAAAGCTCCAGAATATGACTTGTGTCCTGGAGTTGATTTCTCGTAATGATAGTGCATTGACATTTAATTAATTGCCTGTCGCCACTGTTGGGCTATACACGGACTTATATCAATTAAAAATGTATTGGACAACATTTTACTACATTTACTCAGTGTTGAGTTGCGTAGTACAGGAAGATGATGTTGCTTTTCAAGGCTGCTATTACCAGTGTGTTCTGTCTGTTTGAACAGTTTCCAAGGCAACAGTGAAAAATAGTGCTCAGTATTACATGGGAGGATTAACAGTGTTGAGGAAAATGTATTTTGTTGTTATAGCTTGTCCTATTGGAGATGAACATGTACTTTATATGATTGATTTTTGAAAAGTTATTCACACACATTACTTTAAAGGTCCAATTTCTACTTTCTTTCTCCTTCAGCCATCATTGCCAACTCACAGGAAGCCTACAAGCAGGCCTTTGACATCAGTGAGAAGGACATGCAGCCCACACACCCCATTCGCCTCGGCCTCGCCCTCAACTTCTCTGTGTTCTACTACGAGATCCTCAACTCACCTGAGCTGGCTTGCAAGCTGGCCAAGACGGTAATGACAGGCCAGGCGCTCTTATGCTATATTTGACTGCTGAATTTGCACTAGCATTTCTAGTACTATTGGGCTGTTTGTATTTAGACACTGTTCTTTTTCTCTGTTTTGACTTGTGTAGGCTTTTGATGATGCGATTGCAGAGCTTGACTCACTGAGTGAAGATTCATACAAAGACAGTACATTGATCATGCAGCTACTGAGAGACAACTTGACAGTAAGTTGTCATTTACTTAACAGGCGTAAGGTGATTTTAAATCAACATTCATTAATATAATGCAATTATACCTATTATTCTGACTACTAGGCCATAGCCATTTGAAACGATAGTCTACTAATGTATGTCAGTTATTTGTAGTAGGTTAATCATTTTATTGTGTACTGGTTTATAGGACAATTAAATATCTATTCATCCTGATGAATGCTGTTGACTTTGTGGAAATGGTGATTTGTTAACCCATTCTATTCTTCTACCCCTACTTCTTTTCCCTCTTGTTATTCCTTCCCTTTTATCAGCTGTGGACTTCTGACAACCAGGGCGATGGTGAGGATGCGGAGGAGCCCAGAGATTGAGACAGAACCCCCTAGTTATCCCCGTCTACCTGTCATCGCCCCAGCTCATCTTCATCAAGACCACCTCATCAACATCCAGCTTTCTTTCTCCAACCCTTTCTTGTTTTTAGACTTCTTATCTCGCCGCCATTCACTTGCATACTATTTCTTATTTAATAGTTATTGTACGGGGGGATGCAATAGTTAAGTTTGGCGTTGGGTAGGGGAGGGTAGTCTGGGAGGGGACAGGTTTTTGGGGTTGGGCTGCTAGCCTCCTGTGTTTGTGTGTAGGAAGCTATAGGGGTGTGACTATCAGTGTGGGAGGGGGGTGGGAGCAAGGTTCTCAACAAGTGCTGAGCTCAGCAGGTTGAGTTTTTAATGGCTGATAACAGTTATACTGTATGTGTACTCTATCCACGTTAACAGTCTTGTGCTTGATTGACGCCATCACCTGACAATACTTTACATCTGTGGTTTCACAATATGGGAGCCAGGCTCCTCACATCTGAGGAGCAGATTTTAGACCATATGTAGCTAGAGAACTGACCGTGGGAGGGAAGACTGGCAGATCGCTGGAGAACAAGACCAGAAAAGGTTACATTCCATTTACTGTCACTTGCTGAACTCTGGAGTCCTTTTTTAGTTTTTGTTTTCGTGTAACCCTCATTTGTATTTCTATGTATCAATTACGAGGTATAGACACGTTTAAGAACAAAAGAGCACACAAGCTTATTACTGTCACTGTTTTTGTAATGGAAGAGCAGTACAGATTTCCCCCATGTGCTAATCTAGATGGTGCTTATTCTAATTAGGGTTTTTATTTGTTTTGAATTTATTTTGATACCTGCCTAAATTGCATGTGGCTATGAAGTAGTTAATAAATGGAGCGGTATGGGGAGTTTGTCAGGTTGGCTAGCTTTGTTCATGTCTTTGAATTTTTCATACAGAACACCCAAGCATAACTGTTATTTGGAGGGAAATATGTAATTTCATGTATGTGGAATAAAAAAAATAATTTAAAGGTTTAATGTGTCCACTGCCTATTTGGGGATAAAAAGAATTGCAGGATGTGACTATTTTGCACCACTTGGGTTTAACTGAAAATTATGTATTTTCTATGGTCAGCTTCAGATACAGATTAATTGTTACCCCAGAAGTATGCAGGTCATGTTCGGCAGAGACATTGCAAATGTCTAAGCAATTATTTATAGTTATGTGACTGAATCCTCTTAAAACTTTGTTAATAACAAAGGTTTGTACAAAGTGTCAAAAGTCTCATATCAATATTCCTCACCCAACTATCAAAGACTACACTTTTGAGCACCATACACTAATTTCCACTTCTCTAACAAGCACCTGAAAGGACTTTCGTAGACCTTCCATGCTGTGTTTTGGGTGTGTCTGCCATAGTGCCACGAGACTGCAGGATGTGGGTTAGGTTGTAACGCTACCGCAGAAGAATGTCGAGCTGAAGGAACCAAATTCACACAAGGTCAGCGATGACTTATCAGAAATGGACCACTTGTATCACAGGCGAACGATTAGATTAGCCAACGGTAGCAGACTAACAAATGTATTAACATTTGGGTTGAACTGATCACTAGCATTAACCTTTTGTCATCTCATGTATGATCTCTACATTTCGTCAATCCCGATAGCCTTGCGAGACCTGGGAAACCTATGACCTGCAAGGGTCCTAGCACTGTTGGCCATTTCTCAAAGACAAATGGTATCGGCTCATAAAATCGGGGTTACTCGTATGTCTGAAGACTGGATAACCCCAAATGACTGATAATGGGACACTGCTGTAAAATATAACAAACCGATCCATACTAAACTGCAGTGTTAAAAATGGCATCACAGAAACTCAATAGAAGCCTATAATGTTACATTCATTTTTGTCTCACGTGAAATCTTTCTGATGAAATGTTACTGACAGATGGATAGATGACACCAGACAGGCTGTAGCCATGCGGCAGAACTACCAAGGAAGGATGCAGTCATTTTGCGTTACCTAGTTCTCTGTAGCCTACCCCCTACTGGATGTGGAAATAAATATTCACATTAATTTGACCACCTATTGGTTTCAGCTGATGAAACGAAGCGTGGCATCATCCACACTAAATGTAGCCTTTGTACGTGTACAAAATAGCTATATATGAATCTAGAATCATTAATTGTGCGAATCACTGAATCGTTATATGGTGACGTCACCCTCGGGTATCAACGCGCTGTTAGCTCGACTCGAATCGGCAATATACACGTCCTTCCTTTCATTCCTGTAATTCGTCTGCGTAGGGTGTGCTCCGGAGCTAGTCTCGGCACACATTTTATTATTATGAAACAAACCAAAAGCTAGGGTACAAACGCAGACATATTTTTATAAGAAAAAAAAAATCGGTGAAGCAGGATTTGATTTGCAAACCAAGCAACGGGAAAAGACAGAAAATTTAAGGACGCAACGAGAAGAACGTTAGCAAGCTAGGCAGTTAGCATCATTGTTGAAAGGGTGGGTGATTAACGTTAGCGGTTTATATTGTTAACTACTGATTTAATTTTCAGTTTAAAAGGTCGCTGTCGTTCAGTTTTTATTTTATCTGTCGGTTGTTGAATTGTTATCTGACCGTGAAATAAATACAGATAAGGAGTTTTGCGAGCGTTTTCAGCTAGGCCACACTACCGTACGACAACGTTATTCAAGCTAACTAGCCCACGTTGCTATCTATCTCACATCTAGTACGGTAATCCTTCGGTCAAGCTCTCTGGAATATTGAAGCAACCAATGCGAACTCAATATTGATAACTGATATCGTGAGACATTTGCCAAGTAGCTAGATATTAAGCAATTTTAGTACATATTTCTAAGGACACTCGTCGCCAGTCATGAATCCTAGCGCGCCTAGCTACCCCATGGCCTCCCTTTACGTCGGAGACCTGCATCAAGATGTTACCGAGGCCATGCTCTACGAGAAATTCAGCCCGGCTGGGCCTATCCTCTCCATCCGAGTATGCAGGGACATGATCACTCGCCGGTCCCTTGGTTATGCCTATGTGAATTTCCAGCAGCCAGCGGATGGTAGGTTTACACGAGTAAATATAGCGACGACATTTTCAAATTGCATACAACAAGGTTTTTAATTATGTTTCTGGTAATTAGATTTAACTATGTGATATAAGCCGTGTGATAGCATCATTTAGTAGCCCTGTCACGACTTGTATCCACCATGTACTAGTCACGAGATTAATGATCAGTTGACTGTTTCACTTTGTAATATGGTTTTTATTTTGTCCAACCCAACCACGGTGCAATGTTTTTTTTACCCTCCTTAATCATTAACCACGGAAAGGTAACATTTTGTCAAACTGCAATTACATTAGTCCAAATATATGACACACTTATATTGTCAAACATTAACGTTTATTTATTATCCCTGCAGAAGCCAATGCAGTAGAATTTTTGTAAGAAACTATTTAGAGAAATGAGTGCTGCTGAATAAATAGTTTCAAGATAATCAAATGTTCAATATCATGCCTTTTAAAGGTTATGCTATTTAATTTTCCAGCTGAACGTGCTCTAGACACCATGAACTTTGATGTGATCAAAGGCAGACCCCTTCGAATCATGTGGTCTCAGCGTGACCCCTCCCTGAGAAAGAGCGGCGTGGGCAACATCTTTATCAAGAACCTAGACAAGTCTATTGATAACAAGGCCCTTTATGACACGTTCTCTGCCTTTGGAAACATCCTCTCTTGCAAGGTAGATTAGGGATTATCCTGTGTTAACTGCTCTCTCCACTAACTAACTACACTGGAGCTATGCATGCATTCTTTAACATTGCACTGGTGTGACTTTGATTGGCAGAATATTATTTTGATTTGCATGTTTTGAGATTGTTTTTATGCTCACGTTTTTCTCCAAGGTGGTTTGTGATGAGAATGGCTCAAAGGGTTACGGCTTTGTGCACTTTGAAACCCATGAGGCAGCGGAGCGTGCCATTGAGAAAATGAATGGCATGTTGCTCAATGACAGAAAAGTGTAAGTGGAGCTATACCTTTTTATACATACATGATGTGAGTCTACTTAAACATTGTCAGACTCTTGTCAAGAGGGTTAAACTGCATCGTACACTAATTTAACTCTTGGTTTATTCCTGAATGAGGTTCTGTGATTTATATTAATTACTATTAACCCAGATGGAACAGACAGATACTCTAGTTCAGAGCTGTAAAGTTTAAATTGTGTCATAGTATACAATATTTCTGTTTTCAAAATTAAGCAAATTTATCTAGTAAAATTTGTTTAAAGTAAAATCTTCTACTTTAAACAGAATTTCAGCCTTTGTGCACACTGCCGCTCTAAACATTTTGTCGTCAATGCAACAGATTTGTCGGCCGCTTCAAGTCTCGGAAAGAACGAGAAGCTGAGCTTGGTGCCCGGGCTCGAGAGTTCACAAATGTCTACATCAAAAACTTCGGAGAGGACATGGACGACGAGAAGCTAAAGGAGATGTTTGGAAAATACGGTGAGAGTAAGATTCGTTTCTAATTTTTAAGTTAACATTTAAAATTCTTCCATATGTGTCTTTGTTTGTCTTAATGAATGTGTATTGTTTCCTAGGACCTGCCCTCAGTATCCGTGTTATGACTGATGACAGTGGCAAATCCAAAGGCTTTGGCTTTGTTAGCTTCGAGAGGCATGAGGATGCACAGAAGGTACATGAGGCCCAGGCTGAAGCTTACTCAGCCCATCCCAGGCTGGTCACGGATGCCAATAATTGCTGCTGTTTCTTTGCAGGCGGTAGACGACATGAATGGCAAAGAGCTAAATGGCAGGCAGGTATATGTGGGCCGTGCACAGAAGAAGGGCGAGCGCCAGAATGAACTCAAGCGCAAGTTTGAGCAGATGAAACAGGACCGCATGACTAGATACCAGGGTGTCAATTTGTATGTGAAGAACCTGGATGATGGCTTGGATGACGAGCGCCTGCGCAAAGAATTCTCTCCCTTTGGGACCATAACAAGTGCAAAGGTGAGTCTCGTGGTAACAAATATTTTACTCAATGGTAGGCCTCGAATCTTCATCAATGAGCAATAAAACCTCATGACCATTTCATCTACTTCAAGACTGTAGCTTCCAGAGGTTCATGATTGCAAAGGAGCATTTATATTTATGACAAAGGCTTCAATATAACGAACGGCTGCTTTTAAGATACACTGTCGTGTATTAATTGATCTCGTCCTGTCCAGGTGATGATGGAGGGCGGCCGCAGCAAAGGCTTCGGCTTCGTCTGTTTCTCTTCCCCCGAGGAGGCAACGAAGGCAGTGACGGAGATGAACGGCCGCATCGTTGCCACCAAGCCACTGTATGTGGCGCTCGCCCAGCGCAAGGAGGAGCGGCAGGCCCACCTAACCAATCAGTACATGCAGAGAATGGCCACAGTCCGTGCCGTGCCCAACCCAGTCCTGAACCCGTACCAGCCGGCCCCACCCTCCGGTTACTTCATGGCTGCTATTCCTCAGGTAACGCGCTGCAGTGAATAATCAATGTATTTATTCTATATTTTTACATGATTTGTATCAGTTTTTGTTAGTGAGCAATTATAGTGCACTTGGGTAAAGAAAGGGTGCTCAGGTTTAAACAGTAGGTAAGGTAGTGCCTTACTGTGGTTACACGTCTTTTGGTCCTTGTCTTCCTCAGGCACAAAACCGTGCTGCATACTACTCTGCCAACCAGCTGGCCCAGCTCCGCCCCAGCCCCCGTTGGGCCACTCAGGGCGTGAGACCCCAGCGTAAGTAGCACTGCTGTTCCCGACAGCATGGCTTATTTATTGGCTGTTTCCATTCTACTTCACACGATGGTATGTGTGTGGATTATGATGTTCCTATTGTTTCTTCCACCAGACTTCCAGAACATGCCCAATGCCATGCGTCCATCAGCCCCCAGACCTCAGACCTTCAACACCATGCGGCCCACCGCCACCCAGGTCCCACGCATGATGACGTCCCAGCGTATGCGTGAGTATTGCAGCAGCTGTTGTGTTGTCCCCAACACAGTAGACGGTGTGTCCATGCCTGAATTGTATCGTTGAGGTGTCTTTTCTCCCCTCAGCCACCCAGGCCCTGGGTCAGCGACCTGCCAGTGCTTCAGCCGCTGCCGCTCCAGTGCGTGCCATGCCCCAGTACAAGTACGCGGCCGGGGTGCGCAACCCCCAGCAGCACATGGCCTCCCAGCCACAGGTCTCTATGCAGCAGGTAGACTGTCACACCACGCATGCAGGCCTGGCTCCTGTGTCACGTAGACGGGCACAAGCAGTTAAGATGTGCTCTCGCTACTCTGGGGATGGACGCTAACGCAACAGGGCTTCTTTGTTTGTTTTCTAGCCTGCGGTGCACGTCCAAGGACAGGAGCCCCTGACGGCCTCCATGCTGGCGGCTGCCCCTCCTCAGGAACAGAAGCAGATGCTGGGTTAGTTGATTTTACACAAAGTTGTGACTACTTTATGGACCAGATTGAATGGAGTCTGGTGAGGTGTTTTGTTACTAACACAACAGCCAAGCCCTTGACATGCAGTCTATTGTAGTATTATCATGCTGTTCAGACACGTCTGACTGACGGAGACAGTGGAACATGGTCAGATTTGGTGAAATCCCACTTCCTCTTTGCTCTTGTGTTGAGGACTGGTCTCCTGAGTGTCTGATCGTTTGAGTGTCGTGCTTTCTTCTTTTGCCTCATATCAGGGGAGCGCCTGTTCCCCCTGATCCAGAACATGCACCCCAGCCTGGCAGGCAAGATCACCGGCATGCTGTTGGAGATCGACAACTCAGAGCTGCTCCACATGCTGGAGTCACCCGAGTCACTGCGCTCCAAGGTTTGCTAGCATGATTATGAAGTTGCATGAGCATTGTCATTCATCATGTTTCCCTTGTGTACTTTCTAATGTAATAATGAAAGTAGCGGTAGCAGTGGTTGACCAGGTGTTTGTGTTTTAGGTGGATGAGGCTGTTGCTGTGCTTCAGGCCCATCAGGCCAAGGAGGCTGCTCAGAAGTCCACCACCCCTGCTGGCGTTCCTAGCGTCTAAGGAGGTGGGGTGTCTCTGTTAAGAACTATTGTGTTGGGGAAATTCATTTTCTGGATTATTCCTAAAACTCTTTTCTTTTCTCTTGCAGATTGAGCATTTTGAAACCTGCTTCACCGATGAAAAAGAGAAAAAAAATTTAAACATTGAAAAATCTAAAACTCTGAAAACATCGCAAAATGATAAATTATTTCTTAAAAAAGACAACACAATTGACTTTGCCAGGTCTGGGGATGGTTTGACTAGACCTTGAATATAAAAAAAAAATAAGTGTTTAAAAAATAGCAAAATACAGAAAATGGATATAATAAATTTGAATGCATTCCTGTTTTATGTCATTTTACTGTCATTGCTCAGGCTATCAGATGTGTAATGAGATGATAGTTAAGCATTTTGAAAAGTAATTTGTATCGTAAACTACAGCCTGTAATAAACTGAAAAAATATTCATGCATTCGCTTCTGACCGGTTAATATTCTGCATATGATTTACAATAGTGCAAAAACGCTATGCTTGTGGTTTTAATGTGCCTGTAAATAGACGTTCCTGTCACGTGGTTTGGCAAATGTGACATTTTGCAAGCTAATGAGCATAATGTAAGTACATTTTTATTTTGCAAGCCTACTTTAAAATACCATTGTACGAGCTTGAAAAAGTACACATTTTCACATTAACAAAATAAATGGGAGTACAAAAGACAGCGTTTATGGCACTGATAATGCATAGTTACATAAGTTACATGAGCACAGTTCGATTGTGTCTATTCTGTTTGTGATTGGGAAGACAGACGAAAGCTGTTTAAGTGAATACTTGTGGCAGCGTAGGATCCCTCCCTCAGTTTCGTTGTTGCCAGAATTGTGATGAACTTTATTAAGAACAGGTAAACTCTAATTTTCATGTCGTGGAATGTTAACTAGTAGCAGACAACATTGCCACCACGTGTCGCCACACAGCAACTCGCCGTTCACTGGGATGTGAAAAAGCTGCAGAACGACTCAGTGTTGGCGTGTTTTACACTCTTGGAAATGCTTGATTAAATACCAACTTTATCATTTAATCATAGCATAAAGGAACTCTGCTCTAGACAAAACTATTCCAAAGCGCATCAACTTTTTTCAACGTGATGTTAAAATTATAGGCTACATTTGTTTTTGAAAGTTAAATGTGCAATATAGCTATAGCATTACTACTAACGTACAATTCCGTTGACAATGCTATAATTGTCCAGCAGGAATAGGCTATGTTTGAATATGTCTGTTACCAGAGTTAACCTGACATGATTAATATATCGGATTTATTTTATTGCTGCTCATACCACTGATATGTGATGGGATATGTCACACATGCTGGCCTGTAGGTGGCACTACTTAGTCATCTGCTAGAGCTAGGTGATACCGTACTAACGTTAATGCATGCTCTCTCTTGCAAGTGCAATAAAAGCATGATAACCCTATATGCACACTCAGGAGACCAGTCCTCAACACAGTGGCCACCTGTTAGACTAACTAGCTAAACACTTTTACTGTTCCCACAGCTTACATTTATTTCCATATACTTAAAACTTGATGGTGACCAGTGTTAGGCTAATATCTTAATATAATGTAATGTCTTAATTTCTTAAAACACAGACTATGCTTCAAACTGGAACCAGTATAGGCCTACATTTTACAAACCAGCCTTTATTTGCATTAGGCGATTGGCCTATGCACTGTAGCCTATACTGTTCAAATAAAATATAGCTTACTCCAAGATTTCTGTGTAGACTGCCAGACTGAGATTGCAGCCCATCAGTTTATATGATAACCCCTTTCTGTCAATTTGTAGTCCACCAGCCTGCATGTGTACATCCTTAAACCAGATAAACCTGGCAGGAAAGCCAGACTTGCTCAATAAGGTTTGACTTTATATGAATTGCAGGCTCTTCCAATGTCACTCTC
The DNA here is from genome assembly GCA_027564755.1 of Amblyopsis hoosieri. NCBI lineage: Eukaryota > Metazoa > Chordata > Actinopteri > Percopsiformes > Amblyopsidae > Amblyopsis > Amblyopsis hoosieri. The sequence continues at coordinate 736,334 of JAODUE010000008.1, forward strand.
AACAATCCAACACAACACTTCCAGACGTAAAATAGGGTCTTGTTTAGGCTGGACCAGAATATGACTATTACAACCTGGGCATGATACATGATACAGCCATCTAGCCCTTCCATCCAAAACTCAGAAATCATTAGACAGTCCAGTTTGGGTGAGCTGAGGGAGGAGCTTTGTCAATGTAGCCTAATTGTACATTTTAGCTTGCATTATTCATATTGTATAATTAAATGTGAAATCATGTTTACAGATGTAGTAGACCTATTCAGGACTCAGGAGTGAATATATTTATGTATGTCTTGATCAACAGTGCACATTCATCAGCCTATTCATAATTGCTTGTCTTATTTTAGCCTAGATTTCTGTTGTCACTTAATCTAAATCCACCTCTGGCTGTGAGCGGTTGGGTGGTTATCCTTGATTTTTAGAACTTTCCTCCAAGAATGCAATTCTTGTAAATATATGCATAATGTAAAATGTAAATGAACATATGACAATATGGCAATAACCAGGTATTTGAAATAATGGGTCACCTCCTCTGTGTTTATTGAGATGATGCTGACAAACATACAGAACAAACTTGCCTTAATCCTTACTGTTTTGTAGTATATCTGTCTGCCTTATAGTAATATGCTATTGGTATGGGTTATTACATGGTGGGACTTTGATCTGTATGTTGTCTTGAAAGGTTCTAAAGTCAATCACGTAGGCTGAATAACATAATCAATGTAGCCCTAATGCAAATTAATTGATATTTTAGATTTTATGACTAGCCTATGCTATGGAGACAAATAGGCCAATAATACATAATAATATCCTACATTAGACTTCACTTGAGGGATGGGTTAAATGCAGAGGATGAATTTCGCTACATGTATGTGTAAGTGACAATAAAACCACCTTTACATTTACGTAGGTCACCTGCTAACAAAAACGAAAAAACAATGATAGAATTCCAGCTATCTCAAAAGTGAAAACAATAGCCTATTACATAATTACATTAGAGTCATACTACAGCATAACCTTATATTTGTATAAGTAACATTAATTATACTATATTAATGTTATAGAAAAAGAATCAGTATTGCTAATAGGCTAACCTACTTGTAAAATGTAATAAAATGTTCACTTTTGTGCGAAACACTACGATCGAAAGTAACCTTTGTCAAGTCAAGATCTCGCGATGTGATTTGAATTTCTGAGACTGAACGAGAGCACCGAACAACAGAGCTAACCCTGAAGGAGCCCTTGTACAGAACGGAATACCGTACATAGGTGGGACTGACGACCGAAAAATAAAGTGTTGGTATCGTCAAGGAAACTTTAAAAGTCACCAACAGAGTGAAGGATTCCACCAAAGGCAAATTGGCAATTGAAACGGCTGTTTATTTTGTGTTGTTCGGAACAAGTGTTATTAGCAGCAGACGGTACGTTATTTTTCCTTTCTAGCTAAGCTGGCTAGCCGCTAACGTTCACTGTTTTTGCTAACGTTAGCTGACCGACATAACTATTTCTATTAGGACAGGCTGAAATCTTTTGGAAAAAATACATCTCACATTGAAGCATGGATAGCACTGTCTAGTTCAAGTTTAGGGTGTATAATAAATAATTGCACGGCAAGCTATAATGATCCAGACAACGTTAGTAGTACTATTAGCCATCTAGTCTACCTACCTTGTTAACGCGTACGTGCCATACCAATGGCCACGCCATTTGGTGATTACTAATAGCTACTCTGATGTGTAGTAGATAACCACAGTAATCGCTTACCTTTTTTACATTTTCAAGACGTTCAATCCAATGTGAATATACCGTACTCTCTCCTTGTTTGTGTGTTAACAGTCAACACACATCAGAGCGCCTGAGAAAATAAGGTATGTCGGGACTGATTTTCTTAGAAATGTGACTAAGACATGATTTGGTGGATAACCACCAGTAGAAAAAAAAATCTAAATACAGAAATGAGAGCGAAACAACACTTGTAAATTGATGCCACTCAGACCATTCATCATATCTTGTTATCACTAGTATACATTTATATTTCTATAAACCTAAAGATGCTTCCTGGAGGAATGTAATTTAAATTGTAGGCCTACAGACTGTTACGTGGAAAAAGGATGACTGTCAAGTGTCAGAAATGAGATGCTCTTAGTGATCTAGAATCAGCAGTCTCACATACAGAGTAAGTTAAATTGTAAGTGGTGTTCAATCAGAGCCCATAACAGTGGGATCTGTGTAAATGTCAGCAAGGTCAGACAATGACAACCAAAACAACAGCTCAATACATTAAGTAAAATATTGATTGTTTATCAATGTGTAGCTTTAACCAGATCAATCATGCTTTGTATTCTAAATAATACTTGTGTTTCTTATATTGGAGAATGTAGAGAGTTAGTAGCAGATTTAGCTACTAAGCAACTAGACCTTAAATCTGGTTAAGGGAAATTATGACTATATAGTCTTCCAAAGCACTCTGTTCTAAGTTATATCCCTGGTTAATAATGGTGTCTCAAGAAGTGTAACTCCAATTCAGATCGCAACGCGTTTGCATGTTGAAGAGTTCTTGAGTTTTAACAGCTTTGGGAGTTCACAGATGGTCCCTGGTGTTGTAAACGCCAGCAAAAGACAACTGGACTCACCAGTCACTTCTGCAAGTAATAGGCTAGCGATGGTATCCATCAAAGTTGTCAGCTGTATCGACAGTCATATTTGTGTTTTCCCTGCATAGCACTTCTATACCAGTCCGTGAGTGTAGTGTTTATGACAGTGATGTTCAGATAAATACTCCTCCTTGGTGAAACATAATGTCATGTTAGGTTTGGCATTATGACACATTTGCTGCTGCCCTCCAAATTGCTTTAGGTGGATCAGATGCCAGGTAACGGTAAATACAAATATTGACATGTAGCCAGTAATAACTTCAACATTTAAATAATTTGATTTGCCAAATGTCAATTTAGTCTCACTCTGGTATTTGATTTAGAAATTCTGTGCTGATACTGTTAAAATAGCAACTTGGAAAAAATACCAATGTTGGTGATGATTATAATACTCCCACGTGACTAACATTTGAATTCACTTTATAAAAATACAAAAATGTGTTAAACAAACCACCCATGTGCACGGCACCAGTTTTGCTCTGGTCATAACATTGTGTCTGGTCGGCTGTTATCGGTGGTACAGAATTATGGTATTGAATAATTTCCAAATCTGTAGCTGGATAGGATAATGTTGTCCAAGTCAGACCACAAATAAACTAGTCAGGGATGTGGCATTTGCATTTCTCTCTGGCCAATTCTGATTACGGTTTTAGATTTTCTTAAACCTGATAAGCGGGTTCCCGATCTTAACCAGTTCAATTAGATGAATAGAGATAATTTTACATTTACTTTACAGTCCATTTACTGCCAGCGCCTAGCATTAATTTTAATAATTTGTTTATGGTCCCTCTACAATGCAACGTCCATATAACAGCACAAAATAAGACACATAACTTGCGCTTCTACTCAAGCTTTGCTGGAAAGTTCGAAGGCACTGTTTGCATCTCCGGTACCTAGGGTACCTACTAAAATGAGTACTGTCATGTTTTCCGAATTTTGGCATCGACTTTATACCGAAGTATCGGTTCGCGTGACATCCCTAATATGGAGTGTCACATGGTTTCTTTGTGTTTATAATGGATATCTGGCATTGCCTAGATCCTACAGTAAATTGTTTTTTGCGGTTCATATGACAGTGTGTAAACTAAAGTGCTGGTGGCTTTATCAGTGTCTGTGTGACCTAGGTCCTCTTAACCCTCAATGGCATGCTGGCCAGGCCTGTGTGTTTTCTACAGGAGGGGTCATTGTACCAGCATGGCAACCTGGCCTGATCACTCTTGTTATTCAGAACTTTTTTGTGACCTCCCCATCTTTCTCTAAGGTAAACACAGCTGCAAGACTAGGTGGGTGATTAGCAGGCTTCTGGGGGTCATCTTTCAACGAGGCATGGCTGCATTTGGTTGCAGCACTCCTCAGGACAAATTGACCAAAACTTTGGTCACTACTCTGTTAAAGATGACCCCATCTCACCTCCCAAGTTTGTTAGATATTAACCACTAAAGTCACGTGAAGCTGACACAAAGCAAACACGGGCACGGCTCTACTGAAGTGGAGTGGGTCCGCGCAGAGTCGCAGACTCTAGTACCCTTTTTCAAGGGAATAGCGTTTGTCCTTTTTAAATGCAGTCCAGAGAAGTGGAACAGATCTGCTCAGCCATGTTTGCTTTCTTTTCACGTTCCTTTGCACACCACGCAAAGGAACCCTATCACTGCCTTCTGAAAGTTTATAGTTGATGCAAAACAAACCCACGTTACTGGTTCATGGACTTACTTGTTCATGTTGGCTGTTGTTAGGCTATTTACAGTGAGGTGTTCAGCATGGTAATCAAGCAAATGGTTTTATTGATAAATAATATTTTGAACGATTTAGTGGGAAATACCAGGGCACGAGGGATCTCAGTAAACTCACCCTAGGCACAGCTACGGTACACATCAGCAAACTGTTTGTTGCCATAGCCCTGGCAGGGATTGCAAACTTGAGTTTTGTTGTTTACTCATTAGAGACAGATCTGAAATATACAGAAATAATGAATTGCAAACAGATGCGGGATAATGGAGCACATACTGTAGCACTTGTCCAACCTACCAGCCGCTAACAGTGTGTACGTTTGTATCGCAGGTTCGGTCTCTGTTTCCGAACCGTTACACCCCTACTAACTACTGAACGTTAAAAGTAATATACCGGTGTCCATTATGAAAAAGACATACATATGGCCAGGTCTATGAGGATTTAAAGTGAAAACACAACTCTGGAGTTTACCATAGAATACGCGATGGGTGTGGTTACAGCGCCTTCTGCTGACACACCCCCAGGGCTTGAGAACAGATAATTATGGTTATATTTTCATGCTTTTGAAATGTCATTTTATATACTTGGCGACTTTAATTATTCATTCAAATTTGGCTGGGTGGTTAATATGAACTTTTTCTGTGATGTGACGAACTCAAAACACAAATGTATGTCTGCTTTAGGGCTGTCCCGAATACCAGGTTTCTAATACTTGATGGTATTTCTGAACGAGTATTCCGAAGAGTAATACTCTCAAAAAAACATTAAAAACACTCAACTATAATTACGAAGTATAACAGAATAATCTTCGATTCCTAGCTTCAGTTAGCACACATAAACATAGCCATGCACTTTGATTGACATGTCATTTGAGCCAGTCAGAGCTGTCAAATAGCATATACCTCCTGTATTAGCCAATAAGAGTGTGTGTTGAATGAATAGCCTCGCTCTCTTCTTACAAACAGAGCCAGTTGCAATCAAATGTGTGTATAACAGTGTAGGGCAGGCAATTACATTTCAACATGTGGGTTTACATGGAGACAGTAGGGGTTAATGGGAAAACATGCATGCATAATGTGAAAACACCAATACTTGAATCACAATATTTAAACCGAATACATACCCAACAAACGAATACCCGAATAATCGAATATTTGGGGCCAGCCCTAGTCTGCTTTACGCAAACTTTAAGCTTTGGGTATTTTTATATAATTTGCCCTTTTAGGGGTGTCCCAACCTATGGTTCCAACTCATAGAAGCATAAACATCTATGGAGTGCAGGGCTTCCAGTGATCCTTCACTACATGCCGCATCGTACAATCTAATCTTTTGGAATTCCCTTTGAATGTAGGCTTTATATTGGTGATGTTTGCGTCTTACTCCTGGGAGGCCTAGACATTTAGTCTGGAAGACAGTTAATCATTTACCAGCTATGAGTGAACTGTGTGGGAGTCTGAAGACCGTCAGTGTTATACTGGATGGATATGTTCTGAACAGATTCATTGGGAGTTCTCTCTTCCTTTTACGGGGAAGTCTGCTGTGTACTCTCCTCTATCATCCTTTAAATCCTGTTTCTGGTTCTTCGTTCACTCAGGAGTTCCATGGCGCTTGCATCATTTCCTCCCCCTAAGTGAAGTAGGAGGGACGGTTGGTCAGTGGGTGGGTGGTGACTGTACTGGCTTTGTTGGTATTGGAAACTTTTCCTTTTCTTCTCCCTGCCTGACGGCCTTGCCTCTCTTTGTGCCTACAACAATGGTTTCCCTGTTAACGTTGCTGGTGGCTGCTGTTCTTGCTTGTGTTTAAAGCAGTAATGTAATTGTATGAATAAAGTAGTTTCCTATTTTTTTTTTGTTGTTATTGTAAATTTAAGGCCTTCATAGTTTATTCATAATTATTAGGGATGCACCAATTGTGTCATTCTTGGCCAATACGATGTTTAAAATAGCAATTTGGCCTACTTTAAGTAAAAGATATTCATAACATGAAGTACATCCAAAACTGGCGGCGTAACATTCCGCCTTTTGAAAACACCCAGGTGCAGAACAATTCAGAAACTCATAGATGTGAGATCGATTGCTATTCGGTGATGAGAGAAAAGGGACAGTGACTGGAAGGAACAGCTACACTACAGTGGAACAAACAGCATTTCCCTCCAAACAATGCATGCTTTTTTTTTCCTTTATAAATGATATTCCCTCTAGTTTCATGCAGACCAATACAGTACAAATTGAATGTGTTAGCAGTTGTTGATGGTCTGTAGGCTACTTGACAAACAAGCCCCTTTCGTATACGGATCTCATTAAGTAAAAAGCACTATTACAGAATAAGCAAATATTAGGTGTAGCGGTTCTCCAAATCAGTTTCAGTTTAGACTCGATTTCTGAGCGACTGTTTCTGGTTCATATGTTTTTCTTTTACTCTGTCGATCCCGGCTAATTCCTCACCAAGTGTCGAGGTGTCCTTGAGCAAGACACCAAACCCTAACTGCTCCCGGTGGTTGGTGGCATCTTGCACGGCGTGTGTGTGTGTGTGTGTGTGTGTGTGTGTGTGTGTGTGTGTGAGAGAGAGAGAATGGGTGAATGTGAGACAATCCTGTAGTGGCTGGAAAGTTAGAAAAGCACTATATAAATGCAGTACATTTACCATCTTTAATGATAAATATTTTCTAGCATTTATTATAGTCACACTGTTACTTTTTTTCACTAGATGTTACACTACACGCCAGCATCTCTAACGCAAAACATAGACATATCTGACATAATATGAATTATGGGCCCAGTTTGGACATTTTCACTTAGGGGTGTACTCACTTTTGTTGCCAGCGGTTTAGACATTAATGGCTGTGTG
>JAODUE010000008.1:751009-783272 GCA_027564755.1 Amblyopsis hoosieri
GTTGTCACATGAAAAGATATGCTCACATATTTGCAAATATGTTAGGGGTGTACTCACTTTTGTGAGATACTGTATATATATATATATATATATATACAGTATATGGAGTATATATTAGGGGTGTAACAAAAATTCACGGTTTGGTTCATATGTCGGTTTTTGAGCAACGGTTCGATTCATATCGCGGTATTATCATTTCTTCTTTGAGCCGTATGTATGATCTGGAAATTGAGATTGGATTACGCTACAACACCCTGCTAAGGACAATATTCCACTATATCCGTAACATAGAAAATAGTAATTGTTTGCATATCATGCTTAAAATAGACACCTTTTTAAAAATCAAGTCAAGAGTTACACAATGCAAGCAGACGAACAGTTTGTAACCATATTTACTGCGATGGCAAAACAGACAGCAGCAAGAGACTGAATAAAATAAACCTGGCAGTTTTGGACAGTTTTCATACCTTGGCGGACATCATGGATGTTGTTTTGACATACCTAAAATAGGCTTTGTGAAAGAGCCACCCACAAGAAAGGTAACTGCTGCGTCATGTTTAACCCACCCACCAAGACGACACAGTAGGCCTATGTGTGTTTGTGCTTGTATTGTGTTTTGACAACTATAAAAAGGCTTAGTGGTTCTAATCTAGTGCTGCGCAAAATGTGAAATTAAAATTGTAGTTTAATTACAGTAGCAACGTATATGAGAGCTCAACAGGCTCCACCTGTAGCAGGTTGTGTGTGTGCGGACCGCGGTTCGGTCTTCCGGAACCGCAACAGGAAACTGCGGACATTTGTCTCGCGGTTTTGGTCTCGGTTTCAGAACCGTTACACCCCAAGTATATATTTAAGCAATAACACACGAGAGGGAGTGTGTTAGCCTGAATATCCGCACGGCTGTGATTCGGACATGTGCATGACCTCGAGTGTGTTATTGGTTTTGTACAACAGTTCAACACACGCATTTGATTTGTAAATAATAGTAATAAGTGCCAACAGAAAATTGTTTGTTTGTTTGTTTTAATGATTAATTCGGCTCCGCCAACACAAATAGTCCCGCAACCATAGTTCTAAACTTCTATCAACAGTCTCTGGTTCTGTGTCGGCAACTACGTGGATGGGCTGTTACCAAGCAAAACATAAACATCACGCTAGCTTGTTACATACGTTTTCACATTACAGCAGGTCAGCTAATTTGCCTCTCGTCCAATCAGATCACTTGGTCGGAACCAACTGTTGTATATATATACATATATATATTTAAAAAAATACCCCACCCCCCCACCACCAAACACACAAGGTTTACTTTGAGCAATTAAAACCCAAAATAGGGGGTTGGGAGGAAGGGGGGGGATCAAGAGTGCTGGAATGTTCCGTGGGCGCCGTGTTCACAACTTCCTCTGCAGTGGGCCAAATGCTTAACAAGAGGCGTTTCCCTAATGGATCAGATTTTTTTGTTCTTGACCTCTCAGTCTACCCTTCTCTCTCTCTCAGAGTTACCGTGCCCACATGCGGCTCATTGGGCTTAGAATTATAGTCTGTTTTCTTCCCCCCCTGTCCTGTGGAGTGGTGAAGCCTGGAGGCAGTTAGAAGGTTCCTTACCAGTTACAAGGCGGCTGCTGTTTGGGCAAAATCAAGACAATTCAACAGTCTATTGGATCAGACCCATACCGATGAATAGATGAACGAGGCCCTATAAACAGCGTTTCTGTGCAATTATGCCTTTGTTTAGAGCTGTTTATAAGTGTATGTGGAGAACATAGTATTCTAAGATGTCTAAATGTGTGTGTGCCTCTTCACCAAGGCTTTTGTAGTGCATCTAGAAAGATGAGTCATCGCTGACAGCCATCCATGCCATAAAGCCAGCCAACACACATCACCCCTACAGTAAGGGCATGGCCAACCCGTTTGCAATCAACCGGCAACCTATAACAAGTCATGCTCGGCATTTGGGGTAAAGACCTCCACGGATACAGACATGCATCTGGAATGTGACCTTTCAATAGAACACCAACAACCCTTATTTATGGATAATTTAACCAGCAGAAATAGGGAACATTTACTGGCTATTATTTGTCTGAATGAGGCAATGATAAAAGGAAGGGTCAAATATGACCTGTCATCAATACTAATGCAGTACTCTATGTGTGTGTGTGATTTCAAGGTTTTCCCCAGATGGGTCAGATTTATGCAAACTGTCTTTGATGAGTCAACAATGTCAATAAGTGGAACGGCGTGTAAATACATAGTAATATTAAATTTTTAATCCACCTTGCTCAATGCTATTCAGTGCAACGGAACCGCATGTACCGTATGTATGTATGCATTTGAAAATCACAATTGAGGACCAAAGGCTGTAAGTTATGAGTCGGCATGAACCCAACCGTGTGAAAGAGGGCTTTGACAGGGCACACTGAGGCAGACCAGCAAGGCCTCTGTGTGTGTGTGTGTTTGTGCACGCCAGGGTAGTGGGTGGGGTACAGGGGCTACATGAGGTCTCTGGCAGGTGTCAACACTCCAGCTTTACCATGTTTTCATGGGCAAGGCTTCAAACACAAACATCCTGGCTACCAGAGGTACAGCGCTGTAGCGCTGAGAGCACAGAGGTGAACTGAGAGGCGATGACGTCCATATATCTAGAAGCCATAGAACAGACACCTTGTTGCCTCTCGGTTGGATCATTCACAATCTATATTTTATCTGCCCAAAACTATGTTGTTTATTTCTAGAACATTTAAAATAAAATAAAAAACAGGAAAAACTAAGTATTAAGCAGTTAGAAAGCAGAAATAGTAATAATAAGCCGTACTAGTAATAACCAGTGGCGAATTATTTGAGGGAGAAATATGTCAGGGCATGGTTCAGGACATTCATGGAGAAGCATGCTAAGCTATAACTAAGCTATATTACATGGGCATATGACATATGTACATTTGATACTCGCTTTCCCTTAGTGATGTGCACAACAAAAACTATAGTCCTGCTCCTGCCACTCAAATAAGCAATGCACTGTCTAATGTGGATCACTAACACACACTGGAACTTGCAGAGTAATGGTCTGCTTGGCTCTACTAATGGGGACTATCAGTGTATTATCATTGTTACTGGTGCTGCAGTACCTCTTTGTGTGTGTGATTTCAAGGTTTTCCCCGGTGGGGTCATATCAGGCTTTTTCTATACCTTTTAAACAAAAAAACCTAATGTAGCATGATGACTCCTGAACAACCTCCAAACTTCTATACTTTTTTCTTACATCTACAGAATGTGCTGAACATATTTCCCCTCCCCATTAAGGTTAACGTATGTTCTTAAAGAGCTGTCAAACCATCTTACTATATGTAACCACGCCAATAATGTCTCCAACCACGCTTCTCTCAGAGCCAGGAGAAACCCCGGGGGTTCTCTGTGTGTGCTTTCTTCCAAAGGGTCATTTTTCTTTCTCGTAACATTAGAAGTGAAAGGGGGGGACACAAGTTACATTACACTATAAAGGAGAATACACTTTATCACTTTATGGAGTGCTCGTTCTGCCACCACCTCACCTGCTGCCAGCTCTGCAGGGCTGTGTCCAGGGTGTGCACGGCATACTGGCTGACAGTCAGGTGCACGGGCTCCACAAATACATCCCCATCCAGCAGTGTGCTCTGGGGACAGCAGGAGGCTGCGGCCTGACCCTGGATCAGGCAGAACCAGGGTTGAACACTGTGTACTAACAATGTCATCGTGTTACAGTCAATGTGATCTGGTTAGATTATGTATGTCCTTGTACTCTTGTGCTCTCGCCAATTTGTTAATACATCTTATCCAATTAATTCTTCTGTGGAGAACCTATGAAACGTTCTCTGAATAGCGCACTTCTTGGATAAGCACTGCATTCACTTGGTGCTGCGCCATATCTGCAGCTGTATACCCACTTGTAGCGTGAAAGGGTGCAGGAGCTGGAGGTATGTTAGGTTTCGGTACTCCAGCAGCCTACAGTCCAGTTGGGTGGAGAAGTGGAACTCCTGAGAAAGGCGCTCTCCGCTGCTCCACTGACGCAGGAACACCCGGGGCTCCTGAGCACCAACCACCATGAACTCCTGGTCATGGGGCAACTTCCTGTCTGGCAGGAAGGGACGGAGACGTTGCGAGGGCACTGGAGGAGAGAGAAGCAGTATGTGTATTTACATTACTGACTGTGGTACATACAGTATGGCGGCACTAATGCCGGGATTACACCGGGCACATGTGCGCAGCGTTCCGGCTCTGATGCTGGTTTGTTTTTCGTCCTCTCAAAGCGCCAACTTCCACCGGGAGCATTTCAAAAGCGTAGCGCTGCGAGGCAGTTGTATTGGCGAAACAACAAACAACAAATCTACTTTGCCTGTCCGACATTAACTTATTTTCACTCACTTCCCCTCCCAAAAACTACTGCAATTATATTCCACACCATGGTCCATTCTGGATTGTCCTTATAAAGAACATTTGTGGTGTTATATGTTTTTAAATTAATAAAATGAACCGATCGTCCCAGATGTCAAATCCTCCTCACTTCTGGCCTCCTGCCACCAATGTAGTAATTTGAAATAGGATTGAGAGTCTGCGTGTTAGCCGCAGCTTCCGTCAAAATAGAGACAGTGCCTATATTTAGCGAAGCAGAGCGGAGAGCCGCTTCTGGGATGCTACCAACACACCTCGCGTCGCGTGTGGTGGAAGTGAAAGCATTGGTTGCGATCAGCTCCAGAGGCCGCGTCGGAGCCGAAACGCATCGCACACGCTCCGCACACGCGCCCAGTGGAATTCCGGGGTAGCTCAGTTAAACAGGACATATTGTACTGTAAGTAAGGATCTGACATTCACATCTCATTGGGAAGCCTGTTCATTCAGTTAAAAGTTCAAGTAAAAACAAATAAAAGTTAGCATTTGAGCAGCGACTGGAAACAAAGTGAACATCCTCTCTCTCTCCTCATTATTTCTTATGATGTATTATTCAGTACAACAGTGCTCTTAACCGTCGGTCCAGAACAACAGGTTTTCTGTATCTATCCAAGAGCACCAACACAAACACAACACAGCCCTTGGGTCTGACGCGAGCGTGCAGTGGATCCTGTACAGTACCTGTGCCTAGCTGCTCCAGGTGGTGGCAGAGGTGCACCTCCATCTGGGCCAGCTGTAGAGAGACCCCCAGGGAGGGCACAAACCACGGAGCGAAGCAGGAATCCACTCGGGTACATGCTGCCAGCACCGTGGGAGACACCAGCTGGTCACAGGGTAACTGGGAACCAGACTCACTGTCTGAACTGGAAGAGAGGTAGTGGGATCACACAAACACATTATTTAAACGTAAGTGTTAAAAGCTTTGAATAAATTGAATAGAATAAAACAACACAGCCTGATATGCTAGCAAATAGTTAAGCGGATTACTGTGACTGACACAAACAAAGTGGATTTGCAAAGATGGAAATACCGCCGCAATGCAGCTTCTGCAAACCTCAAGGGTGAAACATATCAAACACACATTGATTATCTGTCACCCCTCGGTTGTTCCCCAATATTCATAGGGTCTAGGCCGAGCCGTGGAACAGCAGCCACAAAGATTCCACTACCTAATTGAAGTAGTCTGACTCCTATTAGCGGTGAATTCTTTAGTCTGATGATGTTCCCCGTTTCAAAACTGTGAGAATGCCGTGATGAAAATATATAGTTCAACAAATTGCAGAATTTGGAGATAGTGGGAACGTACGGAGCTGACAGCGGTACGGAAAGGAAAGGGTGGGGGCACCGTACCGTCCAGTGCGGTGGTTTAGGTGGCTTGTTACCACTGTGGTTGCCAAAGGACCCTCTAACATGGACATTCACTGCTTGTCACGGTTGATGCTGGCGAGTGCAAAGGTAATTGAAGTGAATGACCATTTGCTCTGTAATTTCCTGCTACCCACGACGGACCACGAAAAAGAAAAACTCCAGAAGGAAACGCTCAATCCTGGAAAAGCGCTGGTGCAGGAGAGCGCTCCCTAAAAAAGATAAGAATCACAATGTTGACAATTTTCATTACTTCCAGTTGGCGGAGAGGCCAAGTTATTTTTCTTGTGGAAACTGAAGTAAGGCAGATGAAACCGGAAGAATATGGAGAGGGAATCAATTTTGATCAAAAAGGACAAATAATTTAAACATAAAGGAAATGTAGTGTTTGGAGTATGATTATAATGCAACACAGATGTATATTTAACTTTACACTGGGTCTGGTACACTGTATATAGCTTTTTTTTTTCTTCTCTTTTTCTTCCCCGATTTCTTTCTTTTTCTTATTCATCCTCCCATTGGGCTTCTCGGGAGCTCTGTAAGCCACACAGAATGTGGGCTTGGCAGTTCTGTACAGCCCAGTAGGATGTCAGTCAGGAGAGAACAAGAGAAGAAGAGAGGAGAGAGAGACAGACATTGACAGAGAGAGAGAGAGAGAGGGAGCGAGAGAGCGAGAGAGAGACAGAAGATAGGTGAAAACCAGCAGGGGGGTATTAAAGTGCTCTCTGGCGTTGTGCCATCTTTCCAGACCTAGGTCCAACTGACGGACCCAACCCGACCCGACCCACACTGGCTAATCCCAACAATGAAGTCTGCAGGCGGGACTAGAGCCACCCTGAAAGAAAGCTCCTCTCTCCTAGCCTACCCCCCCCCACTCCACCCACCCCCCGATTAGATACACTCAAGGTAAGCAGGAAGGAATCCGGATGGGCCCTGACAGGCACTCGGTGTGCTGGGAAATCTCATTAGAGCGATGTGAAGGGCTTCCAAGCCCCACTCCCCGCTCCTGCAGACCAGATGTGGGGCGCGGGACACACTGCCAGTGTTGTGCACTCCTTCCCCTCTGCTTTGTCTCATGCCGGACCCACCGGCGCACTGGAAGCGCACACACACACCCTTCGTGCTCGTGCACACACACACACACACACACACACACACACACGACAACTCAAGCGTACATGCGTGAAGCGGTGCAGTACGTAAGCGCACACACTCGTAGGCCCAAATACAGAAACCTCAACAGGCCATAATAAAAGACTGTATTTTTAGATACGGTATTCATCCACACACACACACACACGCGAAGGCAGAGGGGCGCTCCTTTCTCACCTCTGCTCGTCCCCTCCGTCCCCGCTGTTATTGAGCACTATCCTCCACAGGTCGGAGGCCACCAGCTCCTTCTGCTGGTGCGCCAGGCTGAGGCTGGGCAGCTGCAGCTGGCACGGCCTGCTCTCCGACAGGCTGAACTCCCTGTAGGGCACAAACGCCTGCTGGAGCTCATCCCAGTACTCCAGGCTGCAGGGCACCTGTGAGGACACGGGGTGTGCTCAGTGAAAGTGTGTTACTGCTCCTCTGTTTCTAAACCGGCAAACAGGGTTATAGTGCTATTTATGTAGCCCACCATATTCATCCTTTCCACACTGGAAGTGTCCTGGGTTAGGCTGACTACTGAGCATGAACAGCCGCTCCACGACTCTCCCTCCCTTCCTCTGACTTCCCTTGCCGGTCGTCCTTCCGTCCCTACCGGCCATTCATCTAGCTAATATCTGCTGACATTCATTAAACAAAGACTGTAATGGTCACAGCTCGCTGCTCTCTTCGGCCTGGCCGCTGTTCCCAGAGTTCTTGAAGAGAGTAAATCCATCTACTGTAGGTGTTCTGCCTCGCGGCTAAGTACTGTTAAATTGGGGGGGGGGGGGGGAGAGTGATGGATGGCTCTGATCTCATTTGGTGAGATCTCCCCTCTTTTATCCTCCTGACAGCCCTGCCTCTGGTTGTTGCTACAAAGTGGATCTTTTGTATAATTCCCATCAGCAAAGCCAAATGTAGGGTAAGGGTTTTCGTAGAGGAGCTATATTTCAAGAGAACAGAAGTTTCAAACACATCAGTCTATCCATCGTGAAGGCCATTAACATAAGACATTATTTGTACCATTATTAAATGAGACAGAATAATGTCCCATTACCATCTTTACCTTAGATGACCTTTGTGCAGAGGTTCTCAAAGAGCGGGACATGACCCCTCTCAGAGGTCACTACTTCTCTGAGGAGTCTCAGAATTGTTTTTGCATTCCCTTTTATGAGCGCATAAGACGCAGCGTACGACACGCATCCATACAGACGCCATTTTGTTCTCTACAGTATGTACAACCCACTTCGGCGTTCTTCGACACTTCTTTCCTCTTGTTATGCTATACGCTATCAACACATGCTTATGGTAGCCTAGCTTCCAACTATGTTGTTGATATGCTGCAAATCAAAACCATATTTACTGCTCATTAAATTAGCAAGGTAGTAATAAAAGATAGACAACTACAACAGCCAAGGGACTACCTCCATTTGGTCTCGTGACGCGACGTTTCCTATTGGTGCTAGAGGCGTCACTTAACGTGCGCCATATGACGCGCCGTGCCGCCGATGGTGTGCGTTGGGCTTAAGAATCACTGCTTTTTGGGGTCTCATGCACGCTCAATACATTTTGAAAACAATTGACATGCTCACAAGTGTAACCTTCTGTAGCCATTGGTTTTATGCTGTTCCATGCAGTATTTTGTATTCTGTTCCCTCAAGTTACTCATCAGTACAAATTAAACTACTTCACTGGCCTGCGACTCATCACAACGCTGTGAGACTACTTGAATGCAGGCGCTCCCTTCTTTATGAACAGGTATTGTCTGCTTTCAACCTTGACTTTTCCACAAATCAGGCAAACCGGTGTTTCATTTCTCATCAAAAAAAAAAAAAAAATTTGTTCCAGTGCAGACCACCAGCGTAGCCACAGGACAACTCATCTCCATAACGACGCACGTGACCACAGCGCAACTCGACAGTGGACAGCTCTACACTGCAGGAAGCTCATTAAGGCTGAGGTCCTGCAGCTCAGGCTGGAGAGCGATCAGACTACACCGAGTGGCGCCCTCACACCGTGTCCTACGTGGCGTCTCCCATTCTTCCGCCTTGTATGCCAATTCGCGCAGCGCTTTCTGCTCCTCCGGTGTGAATGAGCGCGGGCTCGCGTTTCTCTGACCACCTGCGGCGGGGAGCTGTTGAATGATTAGTGATGGCAGGGAGCTCTCAGCACACCTGAAAGCTTACCTGTGAGGGTGTGTGTGTGTGTGTGTGTGTGTGTGTGTGTGTACATATGCCAAGCGACACAGAGGGCCAAATCAACAGACTGCAGGAGGTTTGAGGATTCAATGCTCATAGAGCTGTCATCATGGCCAGCGAGGTGAAAAGCTGTGTATGCATCTCTGCTTGTGTGCATGTGCGCTCGTGGCGAGAACTGTGCGTGTGTGTGCGTGTGTGTGTGTGTGTGTGTGTGTGTGTGTGCGCGCGGGTCAACTCTTCGAAAAGCTGTGAATGAGGTAACCCATGTCTTGCATCATGTTCAAAATGCCACACAGGCTTTTCCTGGGAAAACACACTCGTGTAATCGTACCTGACAGAGTTGTGCACCCGCAAACTCCACCGCGGGGCTACAGGAGCGGAAACTCGCAGAGCTGAAGTCCGCGGGGAGTTATCCCAGCACTGCGTTACTGAACACCCGAGTTTGTGTGCATGTATGTCATTTTTTTTTCCTTCTTATTTTTTCACCTGTGATACTTAATACACATGACGGCATAGGGCCATGAATATGCGAAGCTTCATACATGGCACAGCAGAACATATTTGCATGGCTACACTGCTCTCCTTCGACTCCCCTCTGGCTCGCGCTGCGCAGCGGCCTTGGTGGGAACGGGAGGACAGACAGACACGATAAGATGCAGGGGGGGGGTAAAAGGGAAGAGGGGAAAAAGAAGCCACGATTTAATATAGGTCAGCCGTGTTGACGTGTACATGTCACTAAATGAGAGGAAATATGCGTGGGTTTCCTGAATTTGGGGTGGGCGTTTGTGTGTGTTTGGACATGTCATGTACATATGAGAACAGGAGAAAGGCCGTCGTGCGCGCTTGTGCGATGTCTTGTTTGTGTATTTGTGTGCAAGTGCACGGGCTGCATACCGCAGTCTGCACAGTGTCAGGTTCAGCTGTCGGATTGTTAGTGTACCTCATGTGATAAATGGTGTGTAACCGGGCCCACACGCCACTAGTTAGACGGGCTCAAAAAGTGTGTTGCGTGAAGCGGGGTTCAAGCTAGGCCTGGCAGCTGGAGCCCAAGGCCAAACATCACCAGTTTATCTTCGTAACAAGAAAAAAGAAAAGAAAAATGCAAACAAAAACTTTCCATCGCAAATGCAAATGCACGGAAAGCTTAGTCAAGGACATTTCGAGCAGTTTAAATATTCAAAACTATTTACAAATACATTTGTATCCAGGGCTGCTGGCAGCACAGAGCATAAACACATCTGATGTTTCCCCCTGTCACTGTTCTCCATCAAACTACACAGTTTACTTGGAACACTCCTTGTCCCCAGCGCCGTGAAGCCCGTCGGTTTCATGCAGGAGTTGGACTTTAGACCCAAAGCGAATTCAAAGACTGTGTTGTCATGGCTAACCCTGTGTCTGATGCAACTGAAGACTCCCGAAGCTGAAGCCACTGACGTCTACGCCGTAACCCCGTCTGTCATCGCCTAGGAGCACGAACGCAACCGTTAGCTAGTCAGTTATTGCACCGATGCCCACGTCTGCGTGGTCCAAAACTAGCTCCTTCTTATCAGCCAGCAGAGTAATTGAATTGACATCTGCCTGAGCAAATGTTTACTCAGAAATGTATTGTGAAAAAATGACCCTGTTCTGTTCTGTCTCAGGTGGGCCAATATGTTAAGCACTAATCAGTGTGGAAAATCAGGAGAAAAGCCCGGGCTGAAATCTTTGCTCTCCAGCTTTGTGTGTGTGTGTGTGTGTGTGTGTTTGTTTTAACTTTGTAATGAAAAACGTATAAAAAGAGGACTGCAGTTTTGGTGGATGAGGTGTAAAAGCTCCTCCGGATCAAATTAACCACATGGACAGTCTTTTATTTTCACAGTGCATTAGCTGTGACTAATGCAGCCCTGCTCGAGTGCTGTCACGCTGAAATAATAGTTATCTTGGCCAGGCTGGTCCCCTGTGAAGTGAACGGTCCCCGCTTTTCAATCCCGACAAAAGGCAGTCGCCCTCTAACGAGAATGAGCGTGTCAAAAAAAAAGAAAAAAAGAAATAAACAAATAAAAGAGGGACCTGCGTTGCTTTTAACGACGGCAACGTAAAAAAAGAGAAAACAACAGCTGCGGTGCCGGTCCTGGCCCGCACCGCTGGTTCTGCTCAGGCCACACAGGAGACACTCCCGGGGCCAGACGGGGCACCAGAGTGGGTCACACAACGCCTTGTACTGTACGAGAAGCCAGCACAGGCACAGTGTGTGTGTGTGTGTGAATACAGTACATCACAGTTACAGTGTTTGCTCTGATGGACTGTGCCTGAACCCCAATTTACACACACACACTGTAGAAGGGTAGAAGAAAAAGAGCATGGAAGAAGGACAAGTCCTTGTGATTCAGAGAGGTCCGGACCACACGGTGGTGAGAAGGTGAGAATGACTCACCCCCACAAATCCCCAAAGTTCTTTGCAGGTGGGAACCTCTGGATGCTTACCCCAGGGGATCTGTCCTTCCTCCACTCTCTCTCTCTCTCTCTCTCATGCACGCACACACACACACGCACACCATCTCTGAGTGCACCTCATCCTGAACTACCGTGCGTACAAAGTGCGTGAGCAACAATTCGTCTTTGAGCAAGGGAAGGTGGTTCGTGTTCCCCCTCGAGATACTAGAGCCCGTCGTCAAACCACAGCTATTTAAATGCAGGAAATCTTGATTTTATAAAAGTGTTCATGTGATCCACTCTGGGGACACAGAGAGGGGCAGAACCCCCCCCCATCCCCACAAGCCAGTTAATTCTAAGCAATGAAGGAGAGGAGATAGATGGAAATAGAGAATATATATGAGATGGAAGAGGGGAAAGAGAGGACAATGACAGACAGACAGACAGACAGACAGACAGGGAGCGCACTAGCAGAGGTACAGCACAGCCTGGAGCAACAGAGAAGCATGGACGATGGAGGACACGGCAAACAAAGACAGGAGGAGATGAGGAGCAGCCTGTTCACACACCTCCTCCTACTGCCCTTGCTCAGACGTCAGACTGGTGAAGGAGAAATGGCTGCCTGGCTGGCAGTGGGGAGAGGAGCGAGCCACTGACAATAAACGCCAGAGGTTCACCCATCCCCTCTCACCTGTGGCCTCCTAGCCTGTCTTCATGCGGCCACATGGTAATATTAGCTCCCTGAGAAGCTCTCTCTCTCTCTAGCTCCCTCTCTCTCTCTCTCTCTAACTCTCTCTAACTCCCTCTCTCTCCCCAACTCCCTCTCTCTCTCTCTCTCGGAACAGACTGAGAATTTAAATATGTTCTTTACGACTGCATTTCCGTTCTCCTTTGCTGAAAGTTCCTTGTGCTTTGAGAAATAATATAGTAAAAGAAAGAAAGAAAGAAATTAATGGAGATTGTTTTTTGAACTTTGCCATAAAAACCCATAAAAACCCTGCACAACAGAGCTCCATAGGCTGAACTCAATTAAATGTGGGATCACAATGAGCTTGGCTGGGAGAACGGCCCTGTTTAAATATCCCCCACGAAACATCGTAGCACCTCGCCCTGATCTGCTCGCACACAAATGGCTCGCTGCAGGCATGTGCACTGTTAGTGGACACAGCCTGGGCTTATGAGTCACGCACGTCTCCGGAGGGTTCGCACAACAGCTTCCAGTGATGTGATGCGAAAAAGATCTAGACTTTAGGATTAACATTCAGCTCTGTTCTCATTTGAGGTCAACAGATGCAAGAAAGGGGTTCACACTTATATGCACACGCATTAATGGGCATGCTTGTGAATTAAAACCAAACAATAAAGACATTTTACTAGCGGCACTATACAGTATTGCTACTGATGCTGACGTTTAATAAAGCGTTTGTTATAGTGCGATGTAGTCTTTGCATTGTACACGTACTGCACTAGTATGTAAAAAGCACATACTTCAGTACATACCTTACCACTGACATCACTTTCACCAGTCCCTATTGTGTCCTACAGCAAAGCTCTGAAAACGGCTCCCCTCCACAGGCAGGCCGCAAGAGGCAGCCTGACCCAGCAGCTCCATAAGCCGCTGTGTCTATACGTGACGGCTGGGAGCCGGGAGCCTGCTCCTTTCAGCAGCTCCCTGTGCACAGCCCATCACCTGATTCCTCTTAACAGACATGTCAGGGGAGACACCGCCACGCCACAGCGAGATGAGGAAACCACATGTGCATCACGCACGTGGTCTTCATACACACACACACACACATACACACACGCGTACGCACAAATGATTGTTTGTTGGAATAAACAATGCGTGCTACATGCGTTCAAGCATGTAAAAGTGTTTGGATGTGTGACACAATGCAAAGAACACAGCCAGTGTTCTTTGCAGTGTACCCTGTGTGTGTCATGTTCTTCTATGATGTGTGTGAGGGTCCGTGGGAGGGTGCCTGAGGTCAGTGGCACCCCATTTATTTCCACACATCTCGGTTTACACACGGTGTGTGTGCATCTATTATAGCGGAACACATGGCCTCCCCTCTGCCTTTGTCATCCATCATTTAGACCGCCCCCTCCCTCTCTCATCTGTCCATCTGACTCTTAGTGACCCTGCATCTCCCATCTCCATGCCAAAGCCATGCTTGAGAGGACCAGTCTACCTGATGGACTTCCGAGCTGGAGCCGTGGTCACACATCTGCCTCGTACCCCCCCAAAAAAAGATGAAGAAGAAAAACATGGTTGTTAAAGCGTGCAGTGGAGACAATGGCCGTAGGTGAGATGTTTGAAGGAGTGCCACAGAGGGGCCCGGTGGAGCGAGGTCAAGACAGGGGGCTCCTGCTACAGGAGGAGGACCAGGGGGGAGGTTGTGGGGGCTACTCACAGCTTCTGGGGTTGGGGAGGGGGGCTTGTGTGCAGAAGGCATACAGAGCTGGGGGTTAGGTTAGATGGCTGGGAGAGCTGTGATAGAAGGAGAAGAGGCTACCTAACTCCATCAAGTAGCCTGCTAAGGCCTATAAAGGTCCAGCCTCCGTCATCCACCTGGCTGGTCACACGGTGAACACACACACACACACACACAATGACACTGCCAGCTGTTTAGGCGTGCATTTCATGCTTTGGAAAGGAAGGCGGGGGTCTCTGTCATTCACTAACATCCAGGCTCATAAGCAGGAGTTCTGGTGACGGGGGGAGGGGACGGACCCCGGGGACATCATAATGGAGACCAGCCCGGCGCGGAGACAGTTTATTTCTCTTCCATTGCAGCGGCTATTCAGCGGGGAGCAAGGGAGACAGATTTGGGGGTTTCTCTTCTCATCACAGCAAGACACTATTATTTTATGCACCAGTTGATACTGTTAAGACCCCTCTCAATCTGCACACAATGGCAGAGCGGTGCTTTTCTCCTATGCATTTTGTGTGCATAGCGCACACACACTATTGCGTATAATGTATATTAATATACATTTGATTATAGATTATTAATAATATATAATCATGGGTGAGTATTTCACCAACCAATGACCTGCATGGTAATTTCCTAGATTATTAGTCCACACAGCACAAATACATTTACCGTAACAACTTATTACTTTTATGTAATTTGTCATTAAAGTACTCTGTAAAATGTATTTCTGATAAGGTGTGCCAATGTTGCTATGTTTTTATGAAGAAGTTTGCCATAAAGGAAATAAAACCCATGAAAACGCTGAAGAACTCAATTAAAAGTGGGATCACAATGAGCTTGGCTGGGAGAACGGCCCTGTTCAAATGAAACATCGTAGCACCTCAGCTCGATCCGCCCACACACAACTGGCTCGCTGGTTACATTTTTCATTTTTAAATTGTATTTCCTATAAGGTGTGCCAGTGCTGCTACTGGGAAAGCACAGTTAATGTACAATATGATGACTGTTCCATCACACTTGATTAATGAACTTTTAAGCTACACTAAGTATGCCCAAATGACTCATGCGACCATTACGATGTACGCGTGTACCTGCAGCGCGTCCCCCAGGTCAGCGGTGCTGATCTCGGGGTCCTCCGTGGTGTTGAAGGGGACGGGCGTGATCCTGACAAAGGTGAGGACGCGGGGCTCGGGGTAGCGCCACAACATCACCCCTGGGCTGTCATCTGTCTCGCTGT
The DNA here is from genome assembly GCA_027564755.1 of Amblyopsis hoosieri. Lineage (NCBI taxonomy): Eukaryota > Metazoa > Chordata > Actinopteri > Percopsiformes > Amblyopsidae > Amblyopsis > Amblyopsis hoosieri. The sequence goes on from JAODUE010000008.1 coordinate 766,207, forward strand.
AGAACACCACCTCATGGGGCCCTGGCAGCCTCCGGGACGCTGGGCAGAGAGAGACAGAAAGAGAGAGGGAGAAAAGAAGAGAGAATAGTAATAAAAACAGAGGATAAATATTGGGAAGACAGTTAAAAAAGGAGATAAAGAAATAAGGGGAAAACAATGATTACATGTTATAGATTGTTACTGATCAGGCCATAAACAACACTAAAAAAAAAAGATAAAAAAAAACATAACTCCGATAATTCAACTTAAATCCACTTCACGGGCCGTACTGGGTGATAATGCCTATAATATTTTCACAGCACGCAATATATCTGTTGTGTCAAGGGAACACATTCAGACTTTGCATGCTGTCTGAACCTTTGGTGTGGTGAAAGTGTTATGAATATTTCTACTACGGAATCTGAAGCCTGCAGAACAATAAGCTCTAAACGCGGCGGCCGCGGGCGCAGCTCTTTCAGAATGTTTATATGCCTCAGAAGTCATGTGTAAACAAAGCGATGGCGTAAACATCTTGCCGTTTTCGTAAACAGCCATTGATTGAGCCCGACCGAACACCTGCAGAAACTGGAGGGGAAAAAAAGAAGTACCCCGCTTGAGCTAAACTGAGTGGTGTTTGACTGAAGCCATGGCTGCTGTTTGGGATTCAAGTCCTCTGGAAAATGTTTATTTGGGGAAAAGGAGGGGGAAAAAAAGAGCAGCAGCTTTGTTTTGGCCTTTATGGGTACACACACTGGGAGTCGTGTTTAAGAAAATGCATTTAAGATAAGACTGCAGCATATTCTGCAGTTTATTTTTTAAGACAATGTTATACTATTCCCATAGTGATATGTACAGTACTAGTGGTACGTAAACAAGTATAGCAACCCTCCGTCAACCCAGGGAAAGAAGCCAGAGGCCCTCGCTGTTTTCTAACACTGTCCTCCAGAGCCCTGGATGGGGCGGCTGTCGGCAACATGTCCCTCTGTTCTAGTTCACTACTGTACGCTCCCCTGATCCAGCCTGTGCATTAAACGCATCAAAGACCAGCGGAACGGTGCCACAAACAAAGGCTTGACCGCAGCTGACGGCATGGGCGGCTGGTCAGGAGCCAGCCAGGAGTTTGATCCTCTCTGTGTAATGGTGATGTGTGTGTTTGCATACGTGCACGCAAAAGACAGTGTGCACCCAGCAGAGTAACGGGGGATAAACAGCGTGTTACTCAGAGTGGAAGCAGGCAGACATGCACGATGAAACCTTAGGAAGTTCATCTGACTTTGTTTTGAGCTGATGGCTATCTCAACGTGACATTCAAGCTCGGTTAAACTGCTTTTTATTATTTCTAAAACCTCATAGGGGGTTATTAATGGTGAGCCATTGTTACTGACTGGCCTAGAAACCGAGGGACAAGTATTTTATTGTTATCACGGGGGTCACATTTGGTTTCAGCTCCCACTTAGTAACTATCGCATGCGTGACTGTGTTCTGAAACCGCTTTTTCCCCTCCAACCCCTTCTTTCACGAATACGATTTTGTTTGGAGTTTTCCTTTGTCTGATTGAGGGGTGAGGTCTGAAGGGGCTATATTACATTTCCGGTGGTAAATACAGACTTGTGAGGCACTCTGAGACTTGAAAGCGTAATTAAGAGCAATACAAATAAACTGGACTTGACTTAACCACTAACAACAATTGTTTTTTGTTTTTGAGAAAATGTATTATATAAGCCTCAACAAACAAGAAAATATATATTATGGCAATATAATGTAATCTTAGCCTGGACTAATTTTGAAAGCATGTTTATGATTACAACCTAGAGCAAAGTCATACTGTAGGAATGCACTCAGGTAAAGCAAGTGTGTGCACTGGGAAGGAAAGAATTAATAAAAAAAACCAAAAAAAAAACAGTTGACAGATTTAGAGATTTCCTATATTATTAGTCCACAAATAAATGTACCATCACCACTTACTAATTTTATGTAATTTGTAATGTATTTTACTTTTTAAAGTACTCTGTAAAATGTATTTCCGATAAGGTGTGCCAGTGTTGCTATGTTTTTATGAAGTAGTTTGCCATAAAGGAAAACAACAGAGCTCTGTAGTCTGAACTCAATTAAAAGTGGGATCACAATGAGCTTGGCTGGGAGAACGGCCCTGTTCAAATAAACAGCACGTCACTATTGTGTATATTATAGGTGCAAATTAAACTCCATGCAATCTGTCCATGTTGACCCATGTACCTGAGTCCTGGACGTACTGGAACAGGCCTGAGCGCAGGTCGTCTGAGGAGTGCTCCGTCCTAGGAGACGAGGGCCCTGGGGAGGGTGGGTACTGAGCGTGGGAGGGCCTCTCGTTGGGACAGGCGTCTGCTGACTCCCCTCTTTGGAGGTGCAGGTAGGCCCAAAGGTGCTCCTCCACCAGCTTCAGACAGCTCAGATGCTCCTGGCCCCAAAAGACCTGGGACGGTTGGAGGGACGGAGACGGACGTCATGGAAACACGAGAGGGACAAGGTGAGTGAGAGATATCAATATGAATGAACTGGCACGAGAAAGAGAGACGTTTTTAGTAAAAAACAACAGCGACGTTAAAAACACAAATTAAACACATTAGTCAAAATTCAACACAGTCAGTATCCGAAAGAAAGCCTGCTCCCAAAGAGGAAGAGGGCGGTCAGCGGCACCCTCGTCATCGGCATGCAACATCCTCACTCATGTTAGCCAACATCCTCCACGCTTTGCCGCGGTATTCCCCTTCCACTCTTCATCAAAGAGGCCGGCCTGCCTGGGGTTTGGACGAAGCACCGAGGAATCTCTGAGTCAAGCACACTTCACACGTAGAGCTGCCTAACCCTGCGCTCCCTGCAGCTCGCTTGCATTGGGGATGGATTATGACTACACTCTCACAACAGGAAAATCTGGGGATTTTTGCAGGTTTCTGGAAAGAGAGTGCAGCAGGAAAACGGAATCGGAAGGAATTCCGGTGGTTTCGAAAAAGGGACTTGATTAAAACACCACAAACGGCAATATTTGCAAAGGGAAATGAATGATTGAGTATTAAGTGTTGAGTTGCGAGTGATCTCTCTATTAATGGGCACGCAATAAAAGCAGTATGGAAACCCTGAACGTGTGTGTGTGTGTGTGTGTGTGTGTGTGTGTGTGTGTGGTGCTTCCCCCTTGAGGAAATATGGAACCAGCATTAATACACATAGCTACAGTTTTCCGTGTGCATGTTATGTAACATGCCACCTCTGTGGAGAAAACAGGCCTACAGCAGATAGAAACATAGAAACCCGCACTAACACTTGTGTGTTGATGTTCCATTACTTCCATTACCAGCAGAGGTGACTCAGGGCAGTGTGGGAATGACAGAAGGCTATTCTGACTGTCGTCACCTCAAGTGAAAAGTGAAGCGAGCAGTTGAATGAGACGCTGAGAGTGCGATGGGATGTGGGCTGTGGGTGTCAGCCTGTGAACACCGAGAAAATTAGGACTGAAAACTAAATTGGAGGATCAAGTCAGTCTGGCTAATGTTTTGAATGTGAAAACTGGTAATGAATCTTGAATGCATGTGAATGTAATTAACGAACGTAATGAAGTCGAGGGCTTTTTCAGTCAAAGTTAGGCCATCACACACAGTCTTAATGTAGAACAACAGCTTCCAAATGGCGTTTTGGACCCCATAACTGGAGTTCCTGTGCGGTGAAGATGATGCGCGTGAACAGAGTGGGGATGCAGACCTGTAGCAGTCCTCCCTTCAAGTCCACCAGCAGTTTGGGCGGACCAGCCTCGGGGCTGGGGCTGCCACTGTGCCGACACCATCGGGCCACCAGGGCGGCGCTGCCGGAGAAAGGTCCCAGCAGCAGGCGGCTCCGATCCTTCAGCCCGGTTCTCACCAGCAGATCCTGCGCCTCCAGCAGCACAGAGGCGGCCTGGACCGGCTCTAGGAGAGGAACGCAACAACAACAAGTGTGAACTTAGCAATGTGTACGGCATGGGGAAGGAGCGGTCAGTCATGTCTCTAGCACTAAACATGTGGCTTGGGATGAACGCAGACTAGAATGCATTCCCCCAGAGAGCAAGCTCAGTGTTGCAGCTACACTGTGGATGGGAGGATGAAGTAGGAGTGGCCAGTGTTGTAGACAAGCGTGATTGTGCCGTGGACTGTCTGGGCCCTGGATGACCCATTACCTGGAAAACTGGATTTGGAATTAATACTACTGTAACAGAGGCAGTGTTCTGCGGAAAGTGAAAGTCAAACTTCAAAGCCCAATACTTAACCTTCTAATGGTATATAATTAACATTGTTTAAGGATCCAGCTGAGACACATGAGACTAAAAGGCACGGTCGAGTCAACCTCTTAATCCAGTTGACTGATTGCCACGCGCTGTGTTTCGAGTTGAACCGACACGACGTGGCTTAGAGAAATCAAGGCAGAGCAACAAACAAACACATCAATCGCCTCACCGCCCCTTCCAAACATAAGCTCATCCTGTGTTTGGTTACCTGAAGGGAGGACAGGGGGATTCTGTGACGGTTCTAAGCCTGTAATTTCCCTTACATCAGTGTTTGGTAAACTGGATTTGGGAACCTAAACGGCCTAATTCTGGAAGGTCTTCACATGTCAAGAACCTTTTCAATTATAGAATAGCTACCAGCTCCAGAGATGAGACAAGCTGGGGTTTTGGGATGGAAAACATTAACAGTGCCACACACACAGAGAAATACAGAGGACTGGAGGTTGTAGCCCACACATGACCTCTAATCTATAGCGTTACTGATGTAATTGACTAAATATCTCTGAACTGGCTTAGACCAATATATTTCACAAACAACATTTCATCATCAAATTGTCCAAACTAACAAACTATTAAGAATTAAATCAAAGAATAACATAAAAACCCACATTTGACTATAACAGAGACGTGTCTGCGATTGCACAACGTCCAGGACAACGTTAGTCTGTTGGACCTTAAAACCACTGGACGCACAGTAAACACCCTCTACTGGCCACTGACCTAGGCTGGGCGGCTCTGGTCAGCTACAGTGCTGCGTCAGCTACAACAGCGGTCCATCTGGAAGCTACTGCCAAGAGTGACGAATAATGCCTTGAAAAGCAGCCCTGTAATGGGCCTTTTCACACATGTCCCTCCTCAGCCCGCCTGGCTAGAGGACTGGGAAAACCAGCAGAAAATATCAGCACAGCACCCGAGCTCCAAGACTAACGAGTGAACCCCGAGTTCATTCTGGGTAAGCCGGCGATGTTAGACTGAGAAGGAATGAACAGAGCGGTAGATAAGAGCAACAGGCAGACACAGAGAGATATTATTGTAGATGTGACAGGGGTTGGATCAGTTTGACTTAAGGAATGGATTATTCAATTTACCCCAGCTACACCACAGGGATCTCACATCGAAAAGCACATTCTCACCTATAAATCTGCGATGACTCATGTCTGTCTGTCGTTGATAAAAGTGGCCAGTTTACCTGCCAATATTTCCCAGTGTTGCAGCGTATGGGAGTAGTGAGAGATGCTTGCGTTTGAACTGTGGACCCTGGTATTCATTTTCACGGGCAGAATTCATGAGACACGCAACGGGAACTCCCAAGAACCCACTTGTTGAGTAAAGAATCAGGTTCACACAAATACAGACGCGCACGCCCATAATGACATATTAACACACACAAACAGATGGGATTAAAAACTCCCATCTCCCCATGTGTCATTCATACCGTAGCAGCGCTGACCACAGCCTGCTGCACCGCAGTCTTAATGACGACCTAATTGAGCGTGGATTTAACGAGTGGGTATTCTCCCCCTCTCTCCCTCTCCCTCCCCCTCTCTCCCCCTCTCTCCCCGGGCACAGCATAACACACAGAAGACGAGGGACACGTGAACACAGACACCGGAGTGTGTGTGTTTGTGTGTGGCTCCTCCTTGCTGTCATCTGCGCCTCTGGGAGTGTATTCTAGTTTATATTGGCCCCCAGAGTGCTTTATGCCGCGACACTGTGATGTGCTGCCATTTACATGGAGGGACCCAGAGCGGCAGACAGAAGGATGCAAGGGTGCGCGTGCATGGATGCACATGGATGCAAACATATGAGGAGTTGAAGCTCTCCTCCTCCCTACGTGTACGGGGTTCTTCTTAAGTCAAGGTTACACTGTACCGTACCTACCAGTATTCACAACATGAGATCCAACACCGGCTGTAAAGCCTATTCTGGCCGCTACAGAATAAGCATTAAACAATTTCAACAGCCGAGTACGTAGCCAGTAACGGAACTAAAGACGAATGCATATTTTACACTATTTTACTGTACCTTTAAATGCCGTGCGTTAATCCACCGTAACTTTAGTTTACAGTAGCCAACTGTGTTTTCTGGTTTGAAAAGAGAACAAGCTCCCTGCTGTACGGTACCCTACACTAAAGTCTGACTCGATATATCGTTGGAATTGCACGTTCCCGAAACACATCTAATGACAAATTCATAAGGGTGCCCACCATTTATTTAGCATTATAGTGCCCTGTGAACACAGGCGTTAAACATTAGTCTATCCCATGGCGTAGTAGTCTGACTAATAACTGCTTTGTTTGTGGGACATCAGGCGTTGCTAAGGAAAATCAGGTAATCTGATTGGTTATTATGATTGATAGGTCGGAGTGGTCTATTTAATGTAAATATCATCAAACTAGCACAAGCACAGCGCCCATATCTGTGGACCATCTGTGGTCCACAGATATGGGCATGGAAAAGTCCTGGATACAAAAACAGAAGTACTCCAAGGAACAAACAGAGCTGCGGCACAATAAATAGACAGCTGTTGAGAGTGTGTGTGTGTGTGGGAGGATGTGGCTTCCCTATGCACTGTTTTTTCATTTATTTTCTATTTAACGGTCACACATCCGCTACAAATACACTGGATTTGGAATTTGAAAGCACCAACACACACACGCACCGAAGGGTCTGTGTGTGACACAAATATAGACATACAACACTACCGTACTGATGTAGGCTCTGGGTGTACATGCATCTCATAACGTCACACGACATGTCAAAGTCCCACACACTCCATGTTGACGCATGGCGCTGGTGATATAATCTAGTGTGTGTGTTGGTGGTGAGTGGAAATCTTCCTGCAGTTGAACACATCTCTGACAGGCACTGAGGTGGGATTAGAAATAGGACGTTGATATAGCGTGTCGGTTTCTCCCTGGCAGCCGGTATCTGACCGCTGACAGGCTGATTTATACCCGGGGAGCCACTGCTATCAATTAGGAGAAGTCATTACCTAACTAACACCGGCCCCATGAGGACTGTCTGGTCTCGCTGGGAGCAGTTCACAGTAATATACTGTCACTTACCGCAACAACACAAGCCTGCTATAGGACACCAGAGGAAAGTGACTGGAGCGCATGGGTATGCTGATGGCTCAAGTGCAGCACAGGGGAGCCATATCTCATCTCACAGAGCTGACGAGATGCAAACTGGAAGCTGCCCAGTGACAGTTGCAATGCATCAGCAAATAATAGTAAACTCAACCGCCTAATTCGGATACTGTATGCGCTCATTTCTTTCTCAAACTTTTAGAGTGTTTTTAATTAAATACAGTAGATACTTAGATGGGTATCCTATATACAGTAAGCACATTTCATTATTATATTTTTGTATGTACTGTATATTAAGAGGTAATGTTTAAATTGTCGTTTCCTCTGTGCACCAGTAATCCCATACCGATCCCCCTTTCCTCTATAAAGCTTTCTGTGACATACATTGTTGTCGTCACTCAGCAATCGCATGCATTAGCAAATATGACCTTGTCAGACAACCCCGCAACTTTCCCTTACGGTGCTCCTTTCTGCAACACAAGCCTTATCAATGCCATGGGAACGATGCCAGGGTATGTTGGTGTGAATCTCTTTAATGTGTGTCCCAACCTCAGCTCGGGGAACACGTTCGAGCGGCTGGTGGATGAGAGCGGTCTGCTTCTGGCAAAGTGACCAAAGTGACAGCATCGCGCTCCCAAACACCGTCCGGGGGAAAAGAAAGGATGGAGAGGGAAGAAACGGGGGGGGGGGACGTAAACCACTGATGGCCAGCTCCCACAGACAGACGTTTTCCCTTCTACAGTACAGTGTGTATCGGGAGTAAATCACAGTGATTGAGCTGGGGGTCCACTGGGGCAAAGGACCAGGGACGAGTGTGTGTGTGTGTTCCTGGGAAAGGAATGGGAGGGGGTGGGGTGCTGTCTACAGTCAGCTGGGATAGAGAGCTGAGAGATTACAGAGGGTCCAGTTTCATTGACCTTGGGACATCTGCTCTCTCTCTCTCTCTCTCTCTCTCTCTCCCTCCCTCCCCCCGTCTTCTCATTGAACTGTAAGTGCCCCCCCCCACCTCGGGGAGCAGTGCAACAGGGAGGAATGCGGGGCCGTCCACTTGCTTTTCATTAACACACAGGATCTGGTAACACACTTCACTGTCAACCCCCCCTGCCCCCTCCATCTCCATCTCGTCCCCATGGCAGAGGGGGATGTCAGGACCAGGTACAGACCCACACACGCTCCCTGGATGATGGGTGGTGGTGGGGGGGGGGGGGGTTCTCACCCAGCTGAAGTGTGGAAGTATGCTGATGAAGAGGACTGGAGGATGTGGGGGGGGGGGGGCTGTGAGGAAAGATTACAGAGACCCCCTCTCGCTGTTGTGTGTCTCTTTCCCAATGTGTCATATCCCCCCCCCCACACACACACACACACCCCTTGTTCTGGTCTATTATTCTTCAGACTTAAAGGTGGAGTCGGCGATTGTAAGCTAATACACGATTTCTCAAACTCGGCAGACATCTCCTCGTGGTCTACCACAGCCCTGGCTCCGTCAATGGGAACACATACAAAGTGGTGCAGGCCGCACACAACACTACATACTAGCCCTGCGGTGCATGTCCGGTTTGAGGGGGGCGGCGCTTATGAGGGAGCACCCTGTGGAAGCGAAGGGAGGTGTTTTTGTTTCAGTTACAGTTAAAGTTACTTCTTTCCACATATATGTCTGTCTCACCCCCTCCCCCCTCCCGTCTCTCTCTTCCTGGCCCAGTGGCACGACACGGAGCTCTGCCATGCTCCATTAATCCCAGCCTGCCACTGTGCACCAGCAACAACAACAGCGCTACGGTAGTGCGACTACACCCCCCCCCCCCCCCGAGGCCTCACATCTCTCAAGTACGGGGCCTCTCTCTCCCATGAGGGTCATTCCCGCTGACTTATTGCCGCGGCCCCAACGAGCGAAAACCTTAACGGAACGCCGAATCCCCCAACCTTTATCATCATCAAATTCCAAGGTATCCATTTTCCAGAGGCACGGAGCGGCGTTGGAGGGGCCCGGGGAGGTGGTGACTGGTGAGTGATGGAGGCAGCGAGGCTGCGTCGTCGGTGGATACATCTATTGTCACCGCCGATCTGTCCGCGTAATGGGAGACAGTTTGTCTCCGTCTGATGGCAACAAATCTGGAAACACTATTTGGAGAATCCTGCTGGGAGAGTTGTGTGTGTGTGTGTGTGTTGTGACAAAGATCTATGGGAGCGCTAAAGTTATACACAGCCAACAAAAACTAACAACTGTAGCTGGGCAATAAACATTTTTTTTTTCTTCTCTCAATGGAAATATTGAGAAACCAAAATACTTGTAATCCTCCGTAACCTAGCAACAATGTATTTACAGGTGCCACGCCACCAACAGCTCACAAATACTCAAAAAATGCTCTGAGGGACATGACCAAGAGCTGGCTGTCACCTATTTTTATAGGACCGCAGCAGTATCATTATCCTCAGGTATTTCACAGAACCTTTAAAGCTGGGCTGGATGAAACATTGCTGTTGTTGCACATGATGACAACATTAGGTTTTATAGCCGATACTATAGTTCCTCAGAATGGACGCCTGCACTGTTGTGCTCTCCAGGCCCTAGGAAAATAATAGTTTTACCCCAAAGCACTCCCAGTCTAGCAATGAAGAAACACTGCAACAGAACTCAATAAACACCATTGCCCCAGAACCCAAATTCACACAATACACTATGTACAGTGTGTCCAATGAAATCGTATTTTCCTGAGTAAAGCAATTTGCGGTGGTTGAAGAAAAAAACATGCACAGATGAAGAGTGTGTTTGCTTCCCACTAATTTGTTTGCCGCGTATTGTAAACAATAGGTAGAAATCCCTATGATAGATGTCTTCTAAAAAGGTCCATGGTGTATTCAACAAGAAACGGCTAAAATTAGAACGATCTTAAACTGCAGTGCAAGTGTTAACCTTCATATCGACTCAATCGTCTCTGAAGTCTATTTGGTTTTTCCACTGAGCTGGTGGAAAGCAGCGCTTTCAAACGTGTTTATCAAAGTCAACACATCAAACGTGGACGAAAGCGGAGTGCTGTGCATTGTCTCACCGTGCAGTTATGCAGATTCACGTAAATAGAGTGCAAATTGTTTGAGGTTTCAATTTAAAAAAACGTCGACAATCACTTTATCTGCAGTAACTCTATATGACAACATCTGTAAAACAGATGCAAGCGCTTAGGGAGTTCCAGCTCCATCCTTATCCAAGCCTTTTTTTTTTTTTAGCCATAACAGTCGGGATGCTGAACGGCTCTGGAAAACCGAGGCGTTTACCGGCACCGTGTTCTGCCCTCATTTCTGCTGTGCTGTGCAAGTGAACAAAACACCAACATAATAAATGAAATAAATAACAAAATCTGATCCTCTGTTAGAACAAATTGCGGTGGACTCGCAGGAAATGGTAACTAGGAACTGGAAGGTTTTTAATTTACAATAGCATTAGTAGCTCTGATTAGTGTTCTTGGAAAGGTTGATATGCCTGCTGGATAATAGAAGGCATCAATGAAGGGCTGGGTTTGGTCCGATCACAAAAAACAAACATTTCTCCCTCTAACACACACACACGAACATAACACTAACACAAGGCCCTCTCGTTGCACACAAACATATATTTGTCCAACCCGCTCCTGCACACACGCACCCTCATCAAAGCTTAAGTTCCAGGACTAACACAAACATATCACGTTGCAGTATACTGACAAGCCCTGCGTGCGGGCTGACTGAGTGTGTGTAAAGAGCAGGATTAGCAGGTGATATTAAAAGCAGAAATGTATTTACAGTGCTCAGCATATGTGCCTTCACAAATATCTCTGGAAGGACAGACACAGTGCACACTAAACGATGGCAGTGTTTGGGATGTTTGTGCTTGCGCTTTCTTCAGAGAGGAAAGTAAGGACCTGTATTCTGTATTTCAACAAGTATTACACTGATTCTTTGCATTGGAACACAAACTCCGACGAAGACCTCTGCAACGCCATGGAACGGACTTAGATTCTATTTATTCAACCCCACGAACATCTGTTCAACAAAACACGTTCCTAGGCAACCGCGTTAAATGCTCATTCCTAATAAAGTGTAATCTGTAATGATAAACAACAGGAGTCTGCATTGGGTATAGCCCCACATCAATGGCTGATTGGCTACACAGTGACAATCTGGTCTCTGCTACATAGCTGCTGAGTCCTGGAAAGCATTATCACCACCATGACTATTCAGGTACGCCAGGTCCCCCCTTACCGTCCATCCTAGGCCCAGGCTTCATGATCAGGCTTCCCGACATGGCCGACACCGACACCGTCACGCTGGGCTTCTTCGGGTGAGCCTCTGTCTCCATGACGACCACCATCTGGGCGGTGCGTAAGGTCACCTTGTGGAAAGAGCAGGGCAGCTCCCCGAAGCTGCGGGCCTTTCCCGGGGCCTGGCGGTGAGACTTAGATGGCGAGGCTTTTGGGGTGGTGTGGGAGGAGGCCTTACTGGGAGCATCCCACGCCGGACTGGGAAACACCTTCTTCAGGTAGGCCTTGGCCTGCTCCAGCTTAGCCAGCGTGGGGCTCATCTTGAGGGGCCGCGACAGCTCCACGTTCAGCTCGGCTGAGGAGGGGGAGGGAGGAGAGGGGGAGGGAAGGCAGAGGAAGGAGAGAAAGAGGAGAGGAACCGTGAAAACTGCTGTGTCTGCAAATATGAATTTGACACACCAACATACTCCCCCAATACTCCCACTGTATAAGCGTTAGCGACAACACTAAATCACCATCCAGGGTTACCTTCTCACCATCCACCAGGGATAACTGAGAGAGGCAGCGTTTCAGGTGATGCGAGGTATTGCTACATCCAGTGGAGCTCAGGTTTGTCAGGATGAATGAGGAGAACGCTGGCCCTGCCAGGTGTGCAGGCAGGCTACGCTCCAATGGCTTTTCCTGAGATGAATAGAATGCTAACGTGGCTCGAGATATACCGCGGCGGCATCAGCTTGTAAACGCGCAGTAAATGCACACTTGGTCTGTTTTAAAGCACATGACCACACGCACAACTCAGTGTTGATTTAACTGCAGCCCCCTGGAATAATACCCAAATATACTGTATATATTTATGTTTGGCATATTATGATGCTGCGTCGATCTCCCTAGGAGAAGGGAGTATGTCATCGGCTCACTATTACTTACATTTATGAAGTGGTGAGATGAGGAGGTGTAACGATTGGGGATGGGGGGGCGGGGGGGGGGGGCATTGGGGCAGGTGATAAAAACATGACTTTATAACAGGGGGAGATGTGTGTTACCTCACCCAGGGGGGAGGACACAGAGTAATGCATTGACTTGCTAGCGCTCTCACGGGCTCCGTGAATGATTTTCAAGCCCCGCATATTTCTTACATTCACGAACGCGGATATGAGGGATATGAAGCTACAGTATGATCACTTTTTTATGGCTGGCCATAAAGTGACAAATTATTTATCCTTTGCCGGGGCGATTCTGGGAGTTTTACATTTCATACCAAAGTAATAACAGAAAACAAAAAAAAATAGTTATGACTCCAGGCCGACCCAACTTGAGGCCCAAGTCCTGACAGTTGGAGAGTATAAACTAGACAGGTCTATTTTGGACTGATCTTATGTGAAGTTTTTCTACAGTATGCAGCGAGAGGACTTTGTGGTGTCACAGTCGTGAGTTGTTGCACGCTACAACGTCTCATAAATCACACTATTGAGGTCCACCCGCTTCATCCAGTCAGATCTGTTGAAAACACAGCTGGGCCTGCTCTCATCTCGCGCATACATGCACGCACGCACACACACAGACACACGCACACACCGTAACAACCACACACACACACACACACACACACACACACACACACACACACACACCGTGACACCCTAACACGACACAATAGCCCAATATGTCTTGCCATGCCAAACGCATAATGTTGGACTTTGCCCTATCCTATCCTCTCTCCCTCCATATTGCGCTCCAAAAGTCAAACACTTGACTGGGATTCACACGGACAGATGAATTAACTTGATGCCGTTTTACACCACTTCCATTATCCCGTTTTTTCCACTTGGTCAGGGTGGATGGGGAGATGGAGGGGCTGCTGCGAGCCCACTGAAAACAAGCACAGCTGTTTTTCATGCTCCCATCAAGGCACCGGTGTTTAGAGGGTTTTAAGGGGTTTAACCCACCCCGTGTCTCCTTCCCAGGTAGAAGCACTGCATGACATGTGGAAGTGAGTGCTGCCAAGAGAAGCAAGCCGCACCCACACGCACGCACACACACACACACACATCCGTGCAGTGCCTGCCCTGAGGATGCTTTCTGGTCTAATCTGGTGGAAGTGAGGCACGTGTTGGGACGGGAGGGGGGTTCTGGAGGAGAGATATTGTAGGTGGAATCTGCTGTTGCACTGTAGCTTATCGTTTCCAGTTGAATTATCACCAGGAAACTTTCCAGTGGTGGACTTAATAGACCATGTGCCGCTATGCGTCCAGGTTCCTAGGAGGTCTCTCTCTCTCACTCTACTGAACTCCTCTTTCATTTAGCCATCTATCTCTTCCTCTGTGTTTTCTGTGACTCTGGCTGGATTACGGGTCCTCCCCGGCCCGCTCTGTACTGTCTGCGGGGGAGCGGTGTTCACTATCTGCTTAAACTGTCAGGAGCCCACCTGGACAGAAAAGCAACCCGCTATATGGATACAGCTCAATGAAACTGGCCAGCATCCATATTAAAGCCATATTTAACCCTCACTTAACCTGGCAGGCCTGACAGGAGCCAGTCGTCATGACTCCCAGACCAAGATATGGGATTATAGGTGACAATAGTACCTGTAGCCTGTACGGTATGTCCTGAGTTGCATGCTGTTCTGGGGACATTTAGTGGCTTGACCTGTGTAATATTTGTATTTTGCCACAAGGGGTCTCGTGTCCCAATTCTGCTCAAAATCTGTATTTTGTCAATATAAAAGTCATAACATCTGAGTTTAGTCTCACCCAAAGCTATTTCACAGAGTCAAACTGTGACCAATTGCAAACAGAACAAAGTGCAGCCTACAGCTAATCCGAACGTTAACAGAAAGCACAGTGTGGCCGCTTACAGAGGTGACCTGTGACATGTTGGAGCTCAAACGTTTCAGGCCACAGCGGCGAGGGCGGGGCCGCTCCATTGCCCCCCTGAGACAGGCTTGTTGTGTGGCTGTGCGTGAACAGCGTGAACTCTGGGAGAACTCTCTCTGACAAAGGCACCCGGGAGGGAGGAGGAGAGCTGCCGTGGCCACCCTGGTCCCCGGATCACCCTCACCCCCCCCACCAGCTACATCTGCATGCCCTTGGAGCACATCAACACTGCTGTGGAGCAGTGTCAAAAGATTCATAATTTTTTCAGAAATAACAAAAATTATACATTGAAAAAATTAAATAAAAAAGCACAACCTTGTGCGACCCCATGTCGAGCATATTCGTGTCATTTTTCGAAGCTCTAGGCTTTCTCTGGAACACAGTGTGTGTGAGTGTGTGTACGCAGGACAACCTTTACAGGGATGTTCCATGTGGTTTCACTATCCAGGCCAATGATGTACAGACAGCTGAAACTAAAACCTCACAGCAGAAAGAAAAAGGCATCAGCTATTTACAAGCCATGACAGACTTATAAGTTGTACAGCCTGAGCCGCAAATCCTTATTTTACCGCATCGAGATAGAACTCGATACTAGCAGGAACACGTCTTTCAACCATACGCACCTCTTCAAGGCAGTGAAACTCGACTACCGGGATTACCTGGGGAAAGGATTAACCCCTCGTAGCCGCCTACCAATAACAGCGTTTATATTATGCTGTACCTGGCAACATAACCTACAACATAATCTGGTCAGTATTAAACAGGGTGGTGACAGTTGCACAATCGACATCACTGACTTTTTGTGAATTGATATGGCCATCCACACACACACACACACACACACACACACACACACACACACACACACACAGTTTTTATGTGAGGAATATCTTGGCTTTGGCCGTGGAAAGAACGGTGTGTTTAAAAAAGCCGAGGGCTGTCGAGCAGAGGGCATGCTGGGAGCAAGCGGCCCGCAGACTGGAGGTGGATTGGGCGTGTGCTGGAGTTCCACATACCTCCGAGGAACAGGCCTAATGTGAACAGGCTGAGGGGGAATCACACGTTGGCCCCCTTCTCAGGTGTCAGCCTCTATTAGCGCCGGGGGAAAGGGCCAGATCAAGGTCCCACACACACACATCAATGTAGACGTGTGGAAGATCAAATATGGCTGCCGCACAGGTTATTGTGCTTTCTCTCATGGCGAGGTCATGCATGACTGTGTCCCTGCTGTGAACCTACCAGGGTGTGTGTGAGAGTGTGTCTGCGTGTGTGTGTGTGTGTGTGTGTGTGTGTGTGTGCGTGTGTGCGTGCCTTCATTCCTGCCCACCTTTGATATCTTCAGCCGATTCTCATGCTTGGCTCTTTGACTGCAGACTGCCTGTGTCAGACACAGTTGGCAGTGTGTCAAATTACACAGGGTCCTTCTGTAGAGCGCGCGTGTGTATGTATGTGTGTGTCTCTCTCTCAAACGGAGTGATGGTTTCCTCAAGGGAATTCACATTCCTACCGACGGTCCGGGAAAAGAAAAAAAATGCCTCTCGCCAGGTAGGGCCAATGACACACACTTGAGATGCCATCTGACTCAAATTAGAGCGCTTATGGACAGGTTCTGAGGGGGGCACGGGGCTTGTATACAGTAACTGACAACGTCCCTGCGCTCTCGAGGCTTGACGGGATCCAGGGAGCCCCGCAGGGTAATGGCTACAATTTGTTCTAGCTAATCTATCACCTGCTGTGTTCTCTGTGAAGGGCGGCTCGCATACGCTCCTCTCTGGTAGCGCTTACTTCTCTTGACCCGCTTATTGACCCCTTCATAGGCTGTGTGTGTGTGTGTGTGTGTGATGAGATAGTCAAGCCTTGAGCCCTAAACCCTCCCGGTGCTGAACAAACCTGTCATCTGCTCTCTAGTGTCTCTCCAGTGTACTTGTACGTGTTTATGAGCGTGTGTGATGGTCAGCGTTGAAACCAAAGCCAGTTTACAGTACACATGTTACAAGTGTTTCCCACCAGGCATCCTTGGGAGAGCGACTTTGATTGGCCCCACTGTGCTGTGCAGCGAGTAAACGCTGGTGAAATTACAAGCACATTGCTGTAAACACACACACACACACACACACACACACACACACACACACACACACACACGGTGTGCGAGGGAGAGAGAGAGACGGCCTTGCGGCAGGTCTGGCCTCCGTTTGTGCCTGGCTGAAGCGGATTGAATGTGAATAGTTGTCAAATCAAAGCAGGCTCACAAACGCACGCTCACGCACGTGCACACGCTCACGCACGCAGAGAAAGGCACAAGGACAGACTGAGATGCTTACACATACAGATGCACCATGTGTGAAAGCAACAAAGACATGCACAGGATCTTTCTGCTCTGGATACCCTCCTCCTCCCATCCATCACTCCTTCTGTCACTACTGTCATGATGTCCCTGGCTGGCGCAACCTCTCCCTCCATGTTCACATTCCCTTACATTGTACTCATCAGGGCTCTAGACCAGTGGTTCCCAACCTCTCTCTTTTGGGGGGGGGGGGGGGGGGGGGGGGGGGGGGGGGGGGGGGGGGGGGGGGGGGGGGGGGGGGGGGGGGGGGGG
>JAODUE010000008.1:783372-835058 GCA_027564755.1 Amblyopsis hoosieri
TATATATATATATATATATATATATATATATATACACACACACACACACACATATGAAACCGATACTGGATGTATGAATGGAGTGGGTATTGCAGCTGGTTCTTCCGGCTTCACGACACGGCTGCTTCAAGCCTAGAGTCAGACCCTGCCCCCTCTGGTTGCAATGGTTTCAATAATCTCCTTCCCTTCTGTTTGTGTTGTTGTTACTGGATCTCAGGTTGCCTGTTAGGGGAGCTTACAGATCAATGTGTGTGTGTGTGTGTGTCAGTGTGTGAGCAAACTATGGATTGGCTGTTAAGCATTGTCACGGGGCACGTTAGCGTGGACCGATGAGGAAGTCTCAGAGAGCCAGAGAACATCAGCTGTATAAGCAGAAACATTTGAACTCCATGGGTCAGAAGGCCTCCCTTACATGGTGGACTTAGTGAGGGTTTGCTAATGAGGAAGTTATTGGACGTTACGCCGTAAAGCATAATTGCATGTGACGTCTCTCGTAGTCTGTGAGTATTTCCACCATGGAAAATGAAACTGACTGGGAGAGTAATAGCTGCAATCATGGTTTTACACTTTACGGTCAAAGGGCACAAGTGGTCAGTTCAAATAATGAACAAATCAGATTGCATTGGTTATGGTGAAAAAGGAAAAAGGTATACCTGACTAACTGTATGAATGCTCACTCAGAGAAAAGCCCTAATCTGTACAAAACAAGCACTGCATGTATTTAACACTATGGGCCCTGTCTTACAACCGGCTCAATGCGGAGCAAAGCGGTAACGCAAGTGTCTTTGCTAGGTTCAGACCGACGCAGTTGTCCATGTTGTTTAAATAGCAAATACAATACGCCCGTGGGTGTGTTGATTTTAACATGAGGTGTGGTCTGGCACATTGCTGACGCATCGCTATCTTGAGGCAGCGGAAAGTGATTGCTCGACTGAACAGCAAATACCTGGTCTAAAGTCAGCGCGCGGCGTATTATCGAGATAGTATCGCCTATGGCGGGTGGACAACGAGCGCACGCACTGCTTGTTACACACACAGGGTCATGCAGGAGCACACAAAACATGCAAAGGATAAGGAATTAAAAGAGTACACTGTGAAACATAATGATTGTGTAGCCGCCATTAACATATTTTATGGATCTTGGTAGAATCTCGCTATTGCCTCCCTAGATGGTCTGCTCTAGCGCTTTCACAAACCTGCAGGTATAATAGCAATCCACCATGGTGCAATCTCGCCTGGATTTTAACAAGGGAATGGAGATGACACTGGGATTGGCTTATCGTATGTTACACCCTAAACACAACAATGAATAACGAGGAGAGTAAGTCCAACCCTTATGAACCTTGCGCCTGTTCATCCGCCGTTAAAATATCAAATGTGGATTTGGTCACAACCTAAATGCAGGTTGCACCTTGCGCTTTAGGCCATTGTTAAAATATGGCCCATAGTGTTAAACTGTTGAGAATTAATTAGCTTACATACAAGCAGCAGACAATAACATGCTAAGAGACTTATACAGTAATTAAACATATTATATTTCTTCGACACAAACCTCAGCCTGACTGCCGTCTGTGGACACAGGCCTGCTGAAGATGATGGCTGGGGCTGCGGTCACTCGGACAGAGAAGTCAGTAAGGATCGGGGTCAGGATTGCCCTCCTCTCCTGCTGCCTCCGGATGCTGTAATGAAACGCACACACACAATGAACTGGACCATCTTAATGTTTGCTACAAAGATACTGTAAATAGCCAGGACGCTGTTTGGCTGCTGGCAACAGTATGTACTACAGAACTTGGAGATACAACAGATGGGGATGTTTATGGTTTGGTTTTTATGTGAACTATAACATGGTTTATGGCAATTTAATATACCTTTAATTTAGAATGCAGTAAATGTAGTGACTGCATTATTACATTTGGGGATAAACAACATTTTGCCCACACCACAGTACTTCCAGGGCTACACTCGACAGCAACAATGTGGCCATAAGGGATCACTTATTCACTAAACCTCCCCCTTTTCTATTTACTAATAACTTGTTATGGTTACCAGTTGTAAAACCTCTGTAAGACTGTCCCATCTGCCTAGAAATGACAGGTCAACACAACACAGTGAAAACCACAAAAAAAGAAGAAAAGTTGACAACCGAGCTATTGTTATGAGCTAGCTGACAACCAGACAAGCAGACAAGACATTTCAAGCTTTTCAAATTCAAACCAGTAAAGCGAAGGGGAAAAAAAGGCTTAACTGCAAACAACACACTTCAAAATCCATTTTCACATGCACGCCAGAGCCGCAAAACAATGTCCGCTGCCGGACACTTTCGCATTTGTGCTTTAACACGTTTCAACTGGAAGCTTTGAATATAGTTGCAGGGATTGAGTGAGATGTTATTTGATAAGTCTCTATAGGGAACACCCCTTAACTGTATACACAGGTTAGCATCGGCCCTCTCCATTTCACTAATGTCCATTCCCTACAATCAAGTCATATTTGTGGGAACATTTGTTAGCAGTAAAACAAATATACAAGGGGGCTTTATAAGGTGGTGTTAATTGCCACATCTGCTGCTATTAAAACAATCAAGCGGCATTGGCTTCCAATATTTATAGTTGGCTGGGATTAGAGAAGGCCCTGTTTCTAGGTGGCCTGGAGTACAGTACTTAGTCAGAACCAATATCATATTCACTTCTGCTACACAAATGTGCATTACCAGTGCCCTGAAGGGATTACTCCTCGACACATTTCTCCTCCGTAGAGTTTGAGGGAAGCCTAATTCAGAGGTGAAAGGATCTGCAGGGGGGGCCCAATTGGTGTTGGCTAATCTCCCCCTCAGACAGGGAGTGAAACAACCAGTGTCCCGTTGCAGGGGACAGGTGCTATCCTTCACCGGTGACTGCAAAAGGAGGCGTGCAGCTCAGTTTACCCATATAACACGGGCTGGGAGGTGGAGGCGGTTGGTGCCCGGCCGAGGGAACAGCCATGGCTGTGTGTGTGGTTGTGTGTGCACTTGATTGGACGCGCCCGTGATTGTGTGTGTGCGTGCGTGCGTGCTTGCGTATTGTATGCACGTGTGCCTTTGTGTTATTCCGTGCACACTTACAGTAAGTAAATCCCTCTGTGTGTACTGTGTGTGTGAGCACATCTTTGCATGGGCGTGGTGTAAACATGGAGAGAATGAATCGGAGGCCGTGTGAGATTAGCTTGTGATTCATACAGCATGAGTGGTGAGTGGAGCAAGACTCATGACAGACAGACAGGACAGGACAGAAGGTAACCCCAGGTAGGTGAGAGTAGCGGGAGAATGGGAGCTCCCTGCTGACTCTTTCCAAGAAGGTTCCGCGATAGCGCACGAGCTGAAATGTCCCGGTGAAACCTCTGGAAGCCGGGACGAACCCAAAAGACTGTGTGTGAGCGGAGTTGGGTGACGGATGAGGCAAAGGTGTGACCTTTGGAACGTGGTGCGGTGTCACAACTCCTTAGCACAGACAGGAACAGACACAGACCCCTCCGCAGCGTACACACTGAAGACATTCTTCCTTATAGCCACTAGGGGTGCTAATTCAGAATGTTGCTCATAGCACTTGTGTTGGAGGTGAGATACATGAGATGACACTCAAACAACCCAAAAGCCCATCACCCCATCAGGATGTGAATGTGTCACTGCTGCCCGATGGATGCATGTTGGCAGGCCAAAGAAAAACACCTACGCTCCCGAAAACCGTAAAACTTAAACACATGTAAGGTCGTAAAAAGGTCACAATATTCATATGGACAAAACATTAAATGACAGAAAAGTGGTGAGTCAAAAAGGGGCAGCGCTTCCTCAGAGGATGCCACATAATTGATCCTATGGGTGCCAAATGTTTACGGTTTATTTTGGGATTAGGTCATCGCCGTGCAGTCAGAGTAGAAATCCAGACGTGCCGCCGTAGCCGTGAAAGGCTGCTCAAACGACACTGGACAAGTTAACCAGAGGTGTGAGCCCAACGTCTCACCTCATTGTCCTCATTGGCTTCAGCATGTCGGTGCTAGGCCCCCACCCACTCATAAATATTGAGAGAGAGAGAGAGAGAGAGAGAGGCTTAAGATAGATAGATAGATAGAGAGAGAGAGAGAGAGAGAGAGAGAGAGAGAGAGAGAGAGCGAGAGAGAGAGAGAGAGGGGGGGGGGCTTGACAGAGAGGCTTGAGATAGAGAGAGAGAGAGAGAGAGAGACTTGAGAGAGAGCGAGAGAGAGAGAGAGAGGCTTGAGATAGAGAGCGAAAGGGAGAGTGAGAGAGAGAGAGGCTTGAGATAGATAGATATATAGATAGAGAGAGAGAGAAAGAGAGATAGAGAGAGATAGAGTGTAAGACAGAAAGAATGCACTAGAGAGAGAGAGCACTAGGCCCCAGCAGCATCTCTCTCGCTCACACAGCACCAGCCAGTGTAGCATGAGGGCCAGGGACACTGTGAGACTACAAAGGAGGTCCAAGTCTGCTACTAAACAAGCGGTGTCGTACAACAGTGCCTGGCGGAGAGGGCCAATGTAGGTCACACGAGGAAAAGACTCCGCTGGGGCTACCAGGAGGAGGAGGATAGAGTGGAAACAGAACTGGGACGTCAATGAGAAGACAGAGTGGAGAAACCTGTCAAACCTGGGAGAAGACACTGAATCTGAATGGGAGGGGGGGAAGTGGTGTCCCAACCGAAAGAGTGTGGCTTCGGTCCCGACCTTCCCGTAATCACTGGTTGAGCAACATGCCTGATCCCTGGCTGCTCCATAACACTTGTAATTGTGCTCACTGCAAGTCGCTCTGGATAAAAGTGTCTGCTAAATGACATAATAGTAAATGAATCTCTTCTTTTTTATGTTACTTTCCACATTCAAGAGCCTCTCCCCCCGAAAGAAAAGAGAAAAAGGAAGGGAAGAAAAGAGAGCTAGAACAGAACTGCATGGTTGTAATAATAGAGGGTCTTAAGGCCGGGGATGAGAGCCGAGGGTCCAGCAGCAACAGCAGCAGTAGAGACAGGCAGCGTTTCCTGGCAAAGCTCCACGGACCATCACACTGTGTAGAAGCTCTCTGTTCGACAGCCTTGACCTCACAGGGATGTGGAGCGCTGGCTGCAACACCACACCGGATCCGTGTGGGAGGCGGAGGGTCGGGTGCGGGGCCTGACTAATGTGAATGTGCCTTTGTGCGTGGTGCGATTGTAACCCGGAGTATGCGGGGGTCTTCGCCATGACGATGACGGGTACACACTTGTGTGCGCGACAGAAAGCATTTTGTCTGTGCTAATTAGATGTGTGCGCATACGAGTGTGTGTGTGTGTGTGCGCGCGCTCGGCCACTCAGAGAAGGCACCCCGATGACCTAAGCGCGTTCAGTCTCAATCAGGACTGTGTTTATTTTGTGCTGCGGTGCATTCTTCCACGGGGCTTATTTTTAGTTGACAGGGAACAAACTCTGGATTCTGTGATTTCTGGGCCTGATTCCTCTCAAAACATGAAGTGAAAAAAAGGACATGCGGCCAAACAGGCTGTTACACTGGTGCTTGTTTAAGCTCCCGCGTCCATAAAAATAAAAATAAAAATAAATAAAACACGACAGGGCTCGTAATTATGACTGTGTATGGAGAGGCTTCATGATAGGGAGCTAACTCACTGACGAGATGAAATGTGGAACAGCCAGACACACCACTGTATATAGCTATACAAAAATGACAAAAGATAAAGCATATATGCCAACTTAACCAGCGTCATACTGTATGTGCATTCTTCCTAACCCACATGCACTCTACCTTACATTTTATAACTCAGTAACAAATACTACAGGTGAGCAATGTGTCTGGCTTTTAAATACTATTACAATTATGTAATAGCTGCCGATGCTTTTATGCAATTATTTAGACCCACACAACATACTGTAAGAACGGACTTTAAAAAAAACATTTTCATTTTTATCCCCGTGTTGAATAGAAACAATTCCGTTTAAATTATGTAAATCCAATATCGTTATCTCACTATCCCATTAATAGTGACCTACAATTATAGGAA
Organism: Amblyopsis hoosieri; assembly: GCA_027564755.1. NCBI lineage: Eukaryota > Metazoa > Chordata > Actinopteri > Percopsiformes > Amblyopsidae > Amblyopsis > Amblyopsis hoosieri. Next base: position 789,411 of record JAODUE010000008.1, read on the forward strand.
CAGAAAGAAAATACACAGTAGGCGCATTTTGAGTGTATCAAGTGTAATCTGGGAACCCTCTAGTGTTTTTTAGGCTCAAGCCCTGACCTGCTGGCCATGTTCCACTCCAGCGCGGGATTCTGGGAGCTCCTTTCGCTCTCAGCCGACACCCCTCCCTTCACACCCTCCTTCTCCGGCCTGAGCTGCTCCCACTGGGCGGTGCCAATGTTGATGGACTGGAGGTCCATCTGGTACTGGCGGTCCTCCACCTCAGAACCAGGGTCTCGCAGAATGCCCAGGTTCATCGCACGCCTGGGGGAAGACAGTTTGGGCACATGGGTCACATACTGTACAGTCACACACTGTAACAGGACTGGAAGATCCTGTTACAGGGGTCACCAGGTGAAAATAAAATCCTGGAAAGAAATTTTTATAATTATGTGTTTGCGTGTGTGCACGCATGTGTGTGTGTGTGGGGTTGGGGATTCAAATAAAAGTAATGCAAATTGAATGAAGTCTCTCAATTATGCAACTAAGGTAACAATGCAACGTTAAAAAACATGATGTATTCAGTTTGCTACCTAAAGCTGTACTGTACCTACTACAGTTCATTACAATAAAACACATTTGATCTGTATACAGGTTGCCCCATTCAGCACTTTAGTAGCAACTAGTTTCATCTGTGCTGACTTATGGCTAAATAACCATACTCAAATAAATAACCTCAGGTGAAATGGTTTGCCTACAGTGCATACAGAGTTGTGATTTATATTACGCAGATTCATTGTTAGCTGTAAACATCGCTATAAACTGGCCCGGACAGCACAGTAGTCTGGAGTCAGGGGCCCTCGTGTGTCCAAGACTTCAGGCATTCTGCAGCACGCACACACACACACACACACACACACACACACACGCTGCAGCGTGGTAGATGCAGAAATAAGCCCTAGAGTGCGCAGGACAGTCCTCTATAGGTGAAAACGCTACAGTGAAGGGCGCATGCCTTGGCCCGTCAACGCAGAACAACAATGATGTCATCCATTTTGCCTGGAGAGACAAGATCCTGATGAATTTGCGAGGCAAGAGGAATAATCAAAAGTCGACATCTGCATATGACATCAGGGCCTTTGCTTCATTATGATATGTTTATTTGTGCTGGTGAATTCAAATGAGAGCTTAAATGGCATAAATAAAGGCATAAAATGGCTACAGATGTAGCGACAGCGTGAGTAGTCGTATTTGTTTCGAGAATGTCAATGGCAATTTTCATATAGCGTTTCTCCCTTCAGCCACACTAAGAAGGTCTCAACCAGAGCGTGATGTTATGACAATAAGCACCAAGTACAAGAACAACGGCAACGGGAGATCAGAGGTGTATAACTGGATTTAGCTGGATTTGTTGACATACAAACAACTGAAACAGATCCTTAATCAACATTTGGAACCACATTTATCAACAGAATATGATACCGAGTCAAACTAAGAACCCTGTACGATTGGGTGGGATGTGTCAGTCTAGATTCATTAGGCCTTTTGTAACAGTAACTCCATCACTGTATTTTTCACATTAAACAAACCACAGTTACCTCATACCCTATCCAAATTATCTCTTAGCTTCAGCTTATTTAGGAGAGTCTCTTACTCACAATCAACATGGAGATGGAGTCTGCAGCCAAGTCCCTGGATTGCTTAGCTACAGGGTCATCGCCAATGACATAAATAAATATGATAAACATTTGTCTTGGTCATGCAGCCAATGGAAACCAGTGTGATTTAATATCAAAAGACATATTTCAGTCCAATCGCAGGAAACGAGGGAGCTTCATTTCTGACAAATGAGGAGGGGAGGAATTTTGGAAGTTCCCCTCGGGGTGCAATAATAATTGGAGCCAGATTTCCTTGTTGTAAATGCTGGGGGAAAACACCGGTGGTTTGACATATTTGATTGGTCATGTGAAGACCACACCGCTCGGCCAAGAGGAACCAGAGAATGCCTTGGGAAAGCTCGGCGCTCACTCTGCCCACCATATACGCGGCAGAACTAAAAACACAGCGCAGGCCAGGTGAAACACACCCTTCTGCTGGGTCTCACATGCCATTATTAGACATCTGCCTGCTGCTGCCCTGTGGAAAATATGGAGGAAAAATGAAAATAACAAGCCATAAATGACATATGCTCTCGCAGATGAAGGGAGGGGGGGGCGGACTCGGGGGTGGGCAGAGAAAGTTTTCTAAAACACGAGTACTTAGATTGGCCCTTGTTCCAGAGCCAAACCTTATTTTAATTGCAGGAAAAGGACCGCAAAAACATTATTTTTACGACTAAATTCTGCTATTTATAAAAATGGATCAAAAGCTCAGCAGCAAGAAAGTTCTGTTTCGTGGCATTTCATGGCTATTATAAAAATAAAAAATAAAAATAAGATGAGAAAATAACAATCTGCCTCTATTGACACAGTTTAAACTCCTACTAAGCCGATTGGCCAATCTCACATCACAGCAAAAATATGAGCCAACCATTTCAAAGTTACATTACAGCTCCAACCCAAAGTGTCCATCGAACTTAAAGATTAGCAGTAAAATGCAGACAAAATACTGAAGAAATGGCAGTGATATGACTGCAGAAGGCAGTGCTGTTTCAATGGAGGCAGAGCTGTTCAATGGAGAAACCAACTCAGTCCAGCAGAAACTATGTAGACGCATATGCAAATGGATAATTAATTACCAAGCGCTGCACTTTGTTTAACATTCCTCGGGTGTATCCTTGAGCTGGGTAAAGCATCAATCATAATTTATGTTATAAGAAAGACATGTGGAAGGACTGCATGCTTAATGCGCAGTGGGTTTATGTTGTTATGCTGAGGTACTAATAGGATTCACAGAGGGAACTGCTTAGCCCATTTAGACCACAATAGCTAATGCACAATTCAGCACGGTAGCATACAGATAATCAGATAATAAAAACACATGCATGTACATGTACAGTATGCATACAAACAAATGTAGCCATTTGCAAAAGTCACAAAACAGCATGCCACATACTGTATATCCAAAGGGCTTCATTAGCCTCCATTTAGTAGCCTATTGCTACTAAATACAGTATGGGCAAATAAGTGTAAGATGGGTGAGAGAGTGAGTGGAATCTCAATGTCCACATATAGGTTGAAGCGTTACTGTGGTTGGGGGTAATAACCACAAGAGGATCTGGAGCGAGGCTAAGGGCCTATTGGGCTGTGGATGGAGGTTCAGCCACCCCTCCAGAGGTGCTCCTGTGGGGAAGGGTGTAATATGGAGGCCCCTTGCTTAGACATGCCTTCCCCCATCCACACACACACACCTTCCTGCCGCTGGGGCAGAAAGCACCAAGGTAATATGGAGCCCGGCGGCTTCTGGAACTCGTCACTCTGAAACACGGAACCTGAACCCGCAACCTCAGACCTGTTTTTCACTCCATTTCCCCGACAATCACATGCAATACATGTCCGCTTACACATCCAGGCAGGGGCCTGTGTCTTGTGTATGTGTGTGCATGAGTAAAACAAGGGGGCCCCACATTTCTGCTCCCCCTGTAGAACATACATACTGAGTTGATATTTCATTGAGATCTCAGGCTTAATTCGGCCAAGTCAAGCTAGATTACCCGTGCACACTGACGTGCTATATTTCATGGGTGTCCTGTGTTGTTGGTTCTGAACAGACCCCCCTACTACTGTGTATAACAGCAAGGATGCACGCCGCGTGACATGCTAACGGCGCGTGTCCATTTGCTGTGTCGGCTCATTCTGCATCGGGGGCAACGTGTCACAAAGCATACCGTGGGAGCAGGAACCGGGCCCGCGGACAGCATTCATTTGAGGTTGTAGTCCCTCTGTGGGTCCATGTGCAATTAGGCACCCACCATTAGGCGCCTACCTTCCATGGTATTGGTGTTGTGGAGAGAGCCAGGGCTCCCAGCGCCTTTGCAGTAGGCTCACTCAATCCCACTAGGCTGAGGGGGGAATTCATAATCTTTATGATTCATGAAACTTGCAATTACTTAGTAAGTTAAGCACCCCCATCTGACAGCGGTCCACTCAGAATTGGCAGACGACACAAAAGAGAACTCGGCAACTTCTGAGCGGTGAATTTATGACCCATGTCAGATGCAATTGCCGTTAATTTGCATCTACCAATTATAGTAATTAGGGCTGTGAAACAGAAAGCTGTGCAGATCCTCAGACCGAGAGGGGAAATTATGTCGTGGAATATGGTGTGTCAGCAGAACCCTCGATTATATGGGCTTTTTTTTAATGTAAAGATGATGCTAAGAATTCGATAAGTGAAACATTTTGTGGGGAGGGAAGGGACACACACACAGTATATGTGCATAAATCAAACAAGGCATATAACACTTATGACAGCGATGGATAGCTACTTAGTCATGCTCCTGATCACGTAAATACTGTAAGCGAACACTGAAGACATGGTTTTGAACAAGCACCTGTAGCCTGCTTAGATAATCCTTTAGCTATTGCGTACTGTGATTAGCACATGAGAAGGCCATTTCTTTTTCTACTGAGACAAATGGCATTACTCATCTCCCGAGCAGCATTACTCATCTCCCAACAGAAGCATGCGCTACACTAGATTGATTAGACTGAAGGGCCACCCACACTGGACCAATTCCTTCACATGTACACAGGATCAGAGCAGGAAACAATTACTTCTGCACATAATCCAAGCAGGGTCCGGCTCTCACTCGTACAGCACCCTCGACAGTGGTACGAGTGGTAAAAGTGGGAAAGCGCAGCGAAAAGCCCCTCTGTTTACAGTGACAGGGTGTATACTAAAAGTTAGTGTTTGCACTTTGATTTCAACATCGTAATTGCAAGAGCCATTTATCTGCCATGCAGTTTACATGTCAGTGAGGCTACATGGTTATAAACACAGCCAACATTAGACGCGTTGCTCTCGAGACACCGGCTAACATGTGTGGGCCATGAAGGCCTGCTGAAGACGTCAGGAGGCTCCTTTTGGAATTTATAGCCTCCTCACGCTTCGGTTTAACTCTGCTTGCTTGCATCACGGCTTCCTGTTAGGAAAGAAGCCATCTGACAGTTATAAAGATGGAAGAGCTAATCCATTTGGCGTCATTTAGACAGTATTTCATGAAATAGACACGATCGAGTGAGTGTTTCCTCTGGGTAAATTAGTTATTTACAATAAAATAACTTCACCCTATCCTGTTAAACCATCCCATTGTAAAACACAGCATACAGTAGTACAAATCATGAATGATTCATTATGTAATTGTGTGTATTCATCGTGTAAAAATTACATTTCAACAGTTTATTGGTTGGTAAACTGTCAAACGAGCAGTGTTGTGAATTAGACCTAAATCTATACAGTATAAAAAGTCAGTGAAAACTGTCAGTGAAAAATGCACACCGCTGTTGGATAACGATTAAACTGTACTAAATTCCTGAGTTGACTATATAATTTAGTAGTGACCTGTAGTCTTCAGTCTTCATGTGCACGGAATAGGTTTTGAACTTGCTTCTTTCATACTTACTCAAGCCATGAGTATTTTTCTGGTTTAGATTTTATTTCTCTGGCTGCCGGTTGTAGGTAGCTCTAAACAGTATCCAGGAGTAATTTTGCAGCTTTTAAAAGAAAAGTGTTCTCACTGGTAACGTTCAAAGGGTATAGTAGGTACATCTGCAATGGATCTAGTCAGATATAAGCCCTTGAAGCACTTGAAGTTGCTGAATATCACTGGTACTGTAGGGGTGTGTGTGTGTGTGTGTGTGTGTGTGTGTGTGTGTGTGTGTGTGTGTGCACGCACGCGCGCATGCGTGTATAAGTATTTGAGTGTGTCTGCCTTAAATTGTCCTCTGTATGCAATTGAAACGGGAAACAACTAGAAGCTCTGTGTGTTCCCAGGGTTGGACAAAGCTACCATTTTTCCCATATAACCGAGTGGGCCAATGCTTGTGAAATCACTTCCCCTGTTAGCACTAACAGATTGGCTATACTTCCTCCCCACTTTGAAAATCGGACATAATGCTGCTTTTACAAAACATGTCAGATGGAGTTTTAGGAGCAGGTCCCTGATGCTAAGGTGTGAAGGGAATGCTTCATTGACTTCCTTCAACCCCGATTGGAACCAGATTTGTGTCCCCACCAAACAATTTCACCATGATGTAATCATGTAATAATGTTTGAATTCAAGGGGCCTTATATTTAATTAATCACTGAACAAGCGCATGGAACAGATTATTCATGAATGCAGTAGGTACACAGCAGGAAAAGGAAAGGACCTGTCATGCCATCATACACATACTCAGTTTTATTAAGATAAAGTTCAGTATAAAAGGCATATACTGTACCTCTAAATTTGGAATAATTTGGTATGTTTCTATTATGTACACCTGCACTCTTATCAAGGAAAAATATCCAATAGCCAACCATGTTCAGGTTCAGCTCAGGGAAGGTCATTTGTTAAAGGAAGACAAGTCTCTACTCTAATTAACTATGTCTAATCTGAGCAGAACCTCTTCTGAAATGAGGGTCGGAATCACTTTGGACGGAAACCGTGTATTACAGCTGAGGCAGTTGGAAGTAGATTGACGTATAAAATCAGTGAAGGCAATACTTTTACAGCTGTGCATCATATGTGGTATCAAAACACTGTCCAGATTACCAAAACATGAACCCATACATGCATCAGGGCCACATGTTTCTCCGTTTATTGCTGCAATTAACTTCACATAGATGTTTTTTATATAGAGACCAACCAGAAAAACATGCATCATTCATATCCAAATATTTTCCATCAAATGGGAATAATATTACTGTACTGTAGCATACAAAATTTGAAAAATGAGTGTGCACAGAAAACATACAACAAATATACATACTAATTTTTAGAAATATATGTTTTTAATCTAAATCAATTTAGTCATTTTAATAGGTTAAAAAAAAGTAACTACTTTGTATCCCTTTCACATACTGTACATAAGTGTACAGTATACTGTAGTTTACACTCATATACAAGCCTAGAACATCTACTGAAGTTTATGATATGAAACTCAAATCAAACAATTACATGGCCCCCATTGCATTCTTTGTGATTTACTGTACTTCTGCGCATTAACTGTTCAGTGCCTGTTACAGCAAGAAGGGTGTTTTATGGTGCTGTAAAATTAGGCTTGCTTTATGGATCCAACAGTGTGAGCCACTACTGTGTTTTTTTTCTTTTCTTCTTGATTAAGCGGTTCAATCTTGCCAAGCTGGTTTGCATTAGCACACACACACGCACGCACGCACACACGCACGCACGCACACAGACACAAACACACACACACACACAAGCAGGCACGTGTATTTTTGAAGATGCTCATTTTTATCTGTGAAATGAGGGCCCTTGGCGGGGCACTTTGAAGTTGATTGCACATTGTTTACTGCAATTATTGAATTCTGACAAATGTTTAAAGGAGTCAGATTACATATCAAGGCCTTACTCTTTTTGGGATAGAGCATGGAAATTTTCCTAAACAAAGTCAGGAAAATGATGGCCATATTTGATTAGGTTAGCGCATGCTACAGGTTTAGCAGACAGGCTGAACAAACATGTAATCAGATAGCTAAAACAGTAGGGTTCTTCTCTTTGACGTTTCCCTTGACCTTAAACAACATTTTGTTCTTATTCACATTTACTTCCAACAAACAAAAAGGGAGGGGATGAAATAAAATACAACTGCTTGCTGCTGGAAGCTCCCGCATAATGGAATTAAAAACGTATGTCTAAATCTAAGTTTTAGAGGGGGGGAGGTCAGGCTTAGGGAATATGAGAGGAGTGGAAGCACCCCCCACCCCCCCAGAAACACCCAACGGGCCTAGAAGCACTTTCTCATGAGATAGTGGCCAAATAGTTTTAGTCAGCAAGGAAAACAGCATAAAATAATTAGAATAATCTGGGGCAAACACGCTTCCTAGATCAGATAATTCTTCCTCCTCTGTGAGAGAATGTGAGGCCAGTGTTTATAATACTGAATTGGATCTTGCCTTCATTTAAACCACCAGGCCTATTTATATAAAGAGTGACATGTCTGCAGTATAGCGAATGGGAGCTCTCCACAATATGTTTCCCCTTCTGGTTGAAATGGGCAAGGGGAGGTGGGGGGTGAAGCTTAATCAAGGTTTATGTAATTCCACCAGAGGTCCTGTTGACTGTGGGAGGGCAAGCCAAGGAGAGGGGAGCAGAGACGGCAGTGATACGAGGAGGAATAGAAGGTACGGTGAGGAGGGGTAGCCAGCCCCGGCACTCCCCTCAGAGGAGACTCCTGTTAGCCCAGCGACTGTGTTCCCCCGGCACAGGCTACTGGTTCGCTGAGTCAGCGCCCCAGAACCCCTCCGTGCAACCAACCGGGGGCGGGAGGCGGATGCGCGGGGGAGGGAATGGGGGGGGGGGGGGGCACCGGGGCAGGGCTGCTCAGGCAAGACGTGATCGACAGTTACAAGGGGAGAAAAATGGGCCATTGTGAGCAGGAAAACAGACGTGAGAGATTAAAGAGGACAGTGAACGCATGAGAAAGACAAACATGGAACGTTTGAGGGGACAACTGAGAGAACAAACAAACAGGCCCATGAATATTAATACGCACACACACACACACACACACACACACACACACACACACGCGCTGCCCTTCTTGCTCCAGCACGGCGTTAGCAACGTTTCCCCGGACTACCAGACAGACGCCTCTCTTCTCTCGCTGGGCCGTGCCAGAGCTTCAGACCCAGCGTCCACATGCAAACAGCCCCGGGCCACCTACAGACACCAACAGTGTGCGTGTGCGTGCGTGCGTGCGTGTGTGTGCGTGTGTTTTCATCCTCCAGACAAGAGGATGAAAAAGAAAACATGAAAAGAAGACGCAGCAGCCAGTGGCATGGAGAGGGTGTTTCAAATCAGGGCGGGGGGGTTGGTCAAAATAAAGCATCTGGGTTTAACTAGCGTCGGACCAGGCCTTGGTTGCATTAGAGTGCCCCTCCCCTCCCCACACACACACACACACACCCCTTGCGACCTCATCTCACGCCGGCCCCCGTGTGCTGCTGTGGGAAGGAGCTCGACCCCCCTCAACCCGAATATGTCCCGAAACCTTCCTAACAAGCACGACCACATGGAGCAAGGGGGCTGGGGAACGAGCTGTGCTTCTGACACAGCAACTGCAGCAACAACAACAACAACAACAACAGCAGCAGCAGGCCAGGTGTAAACAATTAAAAGGAGATGGCACATCAAACATGGGGGGGTGGCCGCTAGCCATCCTATTCCCAGCAGCGGCAGGAAGCCGCTCTACAGTTTCCTCTGAGCTGACCGATTGGTCGAGAGGAGGAGGAACAGGTTGAGAGAGAGAGAGAGAGAGAGAGAGGATGGGAATGCTTCACAACATCCTGTGAGCTGACAAGCCCCACGTGGGCTGAAAGAGGAGAAAAGGAGCCCAGAGGAAAACTATGCATCGGACGAAGGACACAGAGGTTAGACGAGACCTGCCTGGGCTGTGCTCAGTGCAGAAAAAAAACACAAATACATGGGAAATAAAGAAACGTATCGAGAGAATCGCACAGGATATGTCTGAGCACAAGATATCTACTGTAGTGCTGTAGAGGTCAGTTGACAGTTAGTGCAGGAAACCACTTTGTCAATGTGTATTCATGATGCATGTCAGAGAGAGAGAGTGTCTTCTGTCAGGTGCTTGCCTAAGGGTGACGTGAGTCCACAACATGCCTGTGCTGTGTCTCTCCCTCCATCAATCCTGCCTTCTGCCACCCTGTGACAATTGTGTCAGTGCATTTCAAGACGAGGCCCATGTTACAATAGATACTGTCCTCTCACCGTCTACAAATGCTCTGTTGTTGGATGGGCGGGAGAGGGAGGGGGGGGGGCAACGATGCCTTAATCACCAGCCCTGCGTCATTACTGAGGAATTAGAGGGAGGTCTTGCCAAAGCTCAGATGTCTCAATTTGACTTGAAAGGAGCTCGGCGAAGCACATTCGGTCAAGTTCATTATGTTGTGCCTAACTGCAGCTGTGCCTCTGTGGGATGATGCTGTGACAAGGGTGGGACGCCGAATGAACCAATGGAGTGCGCGTGCGCTCGTGCCTGTGTCTCAACTGGAAGGGAGAGAAGAAAGAGGACCACCACGGAGGGGTTTTCTACGGGGGGAGCTTCACATTTGCCCTTTGCGGTTCTCTCTCCAACCTGCGGCTAAGGTAACATGACTACAGCACACACACACACAGTAGCATACTAAAGATACTGATTTTAGTTGTCGTGCCCCCGCCCCCCGTGGAAGATCTGTGGTGGGTAAATAAAGGAGATACAACAACAGATAACCTACAAACATGCTACTTACCCCCACATGCCACTACATTCCCTCTAGCATGTCTACAAGAAATAACTGCCATGCACGGGCACACATACCAAATGATCCCTTATGGAAATACAGGCTGGTAGATTCAGAAGGTTATGAAAGCCTTCAACCACCTCTAAAATTGGGGATGCCAAATGGTGCATTCACGCTCCACCAACTAGAGACACAGGTACTGCGGTACTGCACATATAAGGTTACTTTGGGAAAGGGGGTGTTTCTGAAGGGACCACCCAAAGGAAGTGATGCCGCCACACAAACAGTTCATTTCGGCGTAGCGGCTGGTACGCATTATATTAATCACGGGACAATGAGCAGGACAGTGCTGGGGCAACTGGTAGGGAACGGGAGGAGGAACAGCCTCTACAGAACCCTGTCCTGTGCCAGCCCTCTGGTTCTTTCATGTCAGACCGGGACCCCTGGGGATATAGTGGGCCTCTTATTACACATGCATTAGCCAATTATCCCACTGGGCTGCCACTGGCTTCCTAGTCACAGAAGGCCTTGTGGCTTCACACATGGACATTTGAAAGCCTCTTGCGCATTCTTTTGCTCCCGACGTCGGTTCCACTCGGCCCTCTACTTAATTGTGCCTCGGAATGAAGATCTGCGTAGCCTGCTGCTAATTGTTATTTGGCAGGAGACCTCCAAACGCACGACACAGAATGAAGCGTACGCACACGTACTGTAGCGTAGGAACTATTATTTACTATTATTATCGGAAATATACTCACGTTTCATCACCGGGGCGACAGTTGCTCCATGAGAACAACTGTCCTGCCACATCTATCATCCCCCAGCCTCACCGTACATGCCGACGCACGGCTCAGGTTGAGCTAAGCTCCACGTAAAACCCTGCGCGGAGAAACCAAATCTGGCGAGGGAGAAGGGAAGGAGAGGGGGATGCTTAACCCTGGCTATCACTGCTGCTGTGTTCCACTGAGAGTCTTCTGGCCGCTGCTGCATGGTTGGCCGCTCATGGGCTGCCCTGACAGCACGTCCACATGTCCACATGTCATGAGCACCGGGGACAGGAACAGAAACGCATGAACACATGCCAGCCTGGGCTTAGACACGCACGCACGGCCGCGCACACACAGACACACACGCACACAGAGAGGCAAGCGTCCACACATTGACACCTGCCCAGGGGTGTGTGTATCACAAGCTGCAGTACAACGGAGAGCTCCCCGACATCCTGCCTCAGGATGAGCACGCACGCACGCACGCACGCACACACACACGGGCAGCAGCACATTGCGGTCAGGCGGTCAGCCCCGGATCAGGACCTTTACGAGAGCTGCGGACAGCTGAGGGGTGATCCCTCTCGCCTCTGTCAGCACCCGTCCCCTCCCGACCTGACTTGACAGGCGGAGACACGCGCACGCACGCGCACACACGTGAGGGCAGTTTCCGGGAAGCTGTGGAACACGGGCCGCCACCTTGTGCGCGTGAGCGCACGCGGGCAGGCTGCCCGACCTGACGCAGCGCGAGCAGACGGCACAGCTTGCTGGGAAACCGATCTGTATTTTTATTTGCGTGAATGTGTCAGGCGATACTGTAGAGAGCGGGCCTGTCTCAGGGCTGTCAGAAAGCCCTCTGGGAGAAGACAGGAAACAACAGAGAGAACAATGAACAGAACTCAGGCGGACATGAAAAGGAGGGGGGGTGATTCAATATCATCCTGAACAAAGTGTGTCCTAAATACAAAATAGAGAGGGAAAACGGCAGCGGTCGACTTGTTTGGTTCCACTGCGGTCTGCCTAACGCCCCCGCTGATCCACCTCGCCTGCCCATTACCAACACTCGCCCCTCTGACATGAATGCATTAACTGGCACCCAACATGTATGTGCACAGCCAGGCCTGGGGTTTCTCTGCATCCTAATCTCTCCTAAACCTCTAAGTGCAGTGCGAGCAATACAAGTGTTGCGGTGCAGCTTCTCACAGAGGAGAAGCCCTGAGAATAACATCAGAGCGGCCACAGTTATTTGTGGAATGAACCGCAGGCTGTACACAGAAGTCAGGCAGACACCACAACACAGCGCACGGCCCTCTGCTCCGGTTGCATACAGCACAACACAGCGACTCGCTAGTGGAGGTGACCTGCAGCAGATGATGGAGAGAGATAAAGGACTGCGGATTGTGTAGGCCTATTCTACATGCGCCGGATTAAAAAGTGTGTGGCTGATCGTGTGATGGAGACCAAAACATTTTTCAAACAGTATTTTTTTCTTTTTTTTTTCTTTTTGTAAAGCATTCGACCCTGCGGCTTTTTTAACTCAATAATTCCAAAGCGAGCGATTCGCTTTTTACTCCCACAATTTGCTTACAAACTGTCTACAATGCACTTGCCATATAGAGTAACAAAATGTTTTTATATACAGTATATTTGCGTTTTGATTCAAAACACGTATAGTATGTTACTTTCATTAACCTAAACAACAAATAATCACAGTAAGTGAGAACATTACTGCAATTCAAGACGTTAAAAGAGGGTTTTTGAGAAAATACAGATGTAAACCACATACTGTAGCAGAGCAGGGAAGTCATTGCTAGGATTTAATAGTACGGTACGGAAACTACAGATTAGAGGCTTTATTAAAAAAAAAAAAAAGAGTAATATTTCTGCAACTAATAATTATTATATTATACGTATAACAATGAATATGAATAAATGTTATACAAAACAAAACTCTGTGTGCCTGTCTGGGGCAGAAAGAGAGACATCTGGCGGTCAGTCTGTGAAGACTGGAATCCACCCATAAGAAGACTAATATAAGGCTCATAGTGAGTGGTTAGATGAATTGACCACGGTCAGGTATTCTGGTTCACAGACTAAAGATCAAATCCAAAAACATTCATCTGGTTTCCCCACTCCTGCCTCTGGTCCACGACTAGCAGCTCAGAAAACATGAACCAAAACCACTATTGGAAGCTCACATGTTACACGATATGTTTGGTGTATCATTTGGGACACTAAGAAGTCCATCCGTCAACCTGGTTCCCACAGAACAGCATATATATTTCTGCTAAAACACAAGGTGAGCTGGGGAAAAGTCCACCTCGAAACCGCAGTCAGTGCTCAGTGGCTGAGTACACGCTTCCTATTTACATTATGACACCTTGTCCAAGAGCTTTCAAGACATGAGAACTTGTTCAATCTGTGGGCTGCACACAATCTGTCCCCTCAGATTCAAAAGCAAAACTTGGACAGACTTTAATAAAAGGAGACTTAAGATTTACTCTGGGCAGTGACCGTCCCTGCTTTTAAAACAATTTGATCTGGAATGAATCCTTGCTGTCAGGCTGATGTGAAATATCTCTTCTGGGTTTACCAGCACCAGGTGTTTCATTTGCCTGACCGACTCACAACGATGTTTATTCTGGCTGACCCTACCGTCAAAGCTAATTGTATCATCTCGCTATCTCTAGAAGAGTGGGACAGGAGAGGACTGGCCTGTAGTTGGAATGAGGCCGAGACAAAAGACATCTATAATCATCACAAGGGGATGGCTCAAACACAGTAGAAGACAACAGGTCTCAGTGGAACTTCTCAGGGCCATTGGTGGTATAGGACATCTTTAGCATCATTAGCCACTTCACCTCTGCTCTCAGGGCCTTGTGTCGGCTGGCTCATGTTCAACAAGCACTCATGGCTGGGTGCCATTTCCCCTTAAATGCACATTGCACAACCGTATTGCTGCCCACCCCCTCCAACTAAAATACCCTGATGGACTACTGAGTTACATTACGTTGACTGAAATATTTGCCTTTAATGTGCTATAACCATGCTGAATGTATGACAGCCACGCAGCATAAGGTGTTTTTTTTAAAGAACATTTAAGTTTTTAGCTTCAGAACAACTTAAATGCTGTAGTATAGCATAGCAAGTATAAAGATGCAGACCAAAGCGCAAAGAAAGTAGCATTGCAATTAGAGAGATTTACTAAGATGGTTTCTGCCACATTTACGATTTAATGACACACTGGCGTCACAAAAATATAACATACATCTACAATGGCAAGAGAACTGTGTATGGAATTAAGATGCCTTATCTTAAGACATAATATTAAAGATAATAAAAATATTCAAAAGGCACATTGTCTGAGTGGGTTAAATCCTCGTTCAAAAATAGTTAAATTAAATGGGTCTATACAGTACAGTACCAGCCCATATCTATACACCTAAAAACTGCACATGAACTATTCAGCCTGCTCACTTAAAGAATGTGTGTTAAAAAAGAAAAGAATGTTACACATTATTTAAACCTTTAAACCAAAGTGTCTGTGAACATGTTTTTCAGTAAACCAGCCATGCAGGAGAGATTAAAGGAACTCCTAAATCACTTTATATAAGTGCTGATCCTGGATGCCACTGTGTGCGTGTGTGTGTGTGTGGGGCGCATGGGAAGGCCGACACTCTTGTGGCTGGTGTAAACAAATGGAGAAATGGGGCAGTTGGCAGCTTAACTAAAGAGAGCGTTGAGGCAAGTGTTCACCCAAGCATCTAATGAATCATCTGCTGGGAACTCAAATGTTTTTGTGAGGGAAAAAGACATGGAGCGCGAGAAGAAAAAGAAAATGCTTTTTCCCCCTCTTATTTTAATAGCCCCTGAATTAAAAGGCGAATACAGAGCGAGGGACAGATGTTGTGCAGGGGCGTCTGCGTAGCTTCTATGGTTATACTGCTTAGATGTGAGGACAAGAGATTACAATGTAAAATCCCACCAAGGTCTCCTAATCCCACTGCTACCACAAGCAGCGCTACACCGAGCAGCCTCCCTCTCCGCTGGGTGAATTTACGGAGGTGAGTGCTGATGCCGTGACAGGCCTGGCCCTTTGAATGCTGCAAGGTGTGCCGGGGGGGGAAGCCATCAGCACGTCTAGTCAAACACCTCGGACCTTCACTCCCACCGCCTCAGAATTAATGAACGTGAAAAAGACCCACTTACAGTAGGCTGCGTAAACCCCCACTCTACCGGGTGCGCAAACAGTTCAGTCTGACAGGCCGAGTCCCGCGTTTGCTAACAGACTAGTTTGCTGTGGTTTCACTATGGCCGTTAGTTCTAAGTCAATCGGCACGGGGGCGTATATCACTGTTACAAAACAGCCTGAGATATGAGATATAGATCACGTTGACAAAACGGAAGGAAGGAAGGAATACATTAATGCATACATAAATAAGAACAGCTGGTAATGCTGCATGCTAGCAGCTTGTTTCTTCCTGATCCACAAGGCGAAGCAGAGGTTGCCGTCTGATGCCACTAGGACGAGGTTTTTAGCTAGTGACAGGGCCTGCTTCTGGAGGCCTGGTGTTTATCTGCCATGGGGATCCCCCATCAAAACCCTATGACTTATCAATGGGCCAAACCAGGCAGGCATTCAAAGTGCAATGAGGGGTTGGTTCACTGGCCGCAGCACTCTGGGACTGGAACCAGTCTAACGAACACACACACACACAGAGAGAAGAGAGAGAGAGAGAGAGAGAGAGAGAGAGAGAGAGAGAGAGAGAGAAGTGATGTAGAGACATAGAGAAAGAAAGGAAAGACAGCTACTGCAGTTTGGATGGAAAAAAGAGGAGAGAATGAGGGAGCGAGATATAAAAAGAGAAAAAGTCCCCCGATACAGCCACACGATGTTGACTCTGCTCTGCATCACCACAGACACAGTGGACGGCTCTGCCGTTACCGTGGAAACGCCGGCGTGTGCACCGATCAAAACAAAAATAGAAAAACATATTTAACCATGGCAGGATGCTCCTGGAGTCTCCCCCTCGGAGACGCGATGAGGTAACAGCGTGTGATGGAACCCGTGGCTGTGTCATGAAGGTGTGGGTATTACTGGAAATGTGCAGGGGATTTTCTTAAAAGGCACGCGCGTGCGCACACACACACACGCACACCTTCAATGAACCACTCGCACAGCCCAGCGTTTTGAAAAGGGCTTCCAACTGCTCGGTCGTGTGTTTCCTTTAGGGTCAGACACGTGGTCTAATGAGAGGTCTGCACTCCACTGCTCTGCTACTCTGCTTAGAAGAGGATATCAATTAAGTGTTCCCTGAGTCAGACTATCACTGGGGGAAACACACACAGTGAAGAGAGAGAGAGAGAGAGAGAGAGAGAGAGAGAGAGAGAGAGAGAGAGAGCGAGAGAGAGAGAGAGAGAGAGCAAAAATATCTGTGAGATTTTACAGAGAGCTCAAACCACAACAAAGTGAAGGCTCAAGGCATTCTGGACATTTCCCGAGGCGGAGCTCATGCACTTGGAAAAATACAGCTTCTTCAAGCGGCGAAAATGATTTCAGCTGTGTAAATTGACAGTGGCCTTGTAGCAGGAGATGGAGAAGGAAAGAGGGAGGAAAAAGCCTGCAGTTTTATGTCATAATTTCGTCTCTTTTACCGTAGAAGGTGACCTGCTAAAATCGGGGAATCCAAAATCAATCACATGATCAAATGAAGCCGTGCTAATTGTTACCAAATGAACCCTGAGCTGGATATCTCATGTGCCTTATAGTAGACTAGGTTTATTTGACCTTCTTTGAGGAAATCTATCTACCCTAAATAAAATACACAGAAAGCCGCAAAAGGTTCAGGTTTAAAGGAAAGATGAGAAGCTTTAAACAGGTCTTGAGAAACAGAAACAACGCATTACTAGAGCAGTATTCAGATATACCAAATCAGGATGTTTACGCTACATGCATGCTTACTATTACGACCTTTTACTCTAAATGTAAAGAAAGAAAAAAGAAAAAAAAAAACATTGAAGTTAATAAGGGAATCTTGTTCCTTTCTCCCAGGGTGGCATGACATGCAAAGAAGTCATTTATCGTACTGTAGACACTAACGGCATGGCGGCTTAGATCAGTCATCCGTATGTGACATTGAGATGTAATTAGAGGTAGAGTTTAAACCGGGACTGCAGCAAATAGCTACCGGTACGTCGAGACCTACTTCTTGCTTGTGCCGCAGGATATTACAGACAGTAAAAAGAGTTTTTTTTCGGTTTGCATGATTACAGATTATCTATACGACTTCCCTTTATAAGGTTACTGCCTGTGCTAGTGACATGGAACATCTCCAATCACAGGTCAATCAATCATGTGAAACAACTGTGTTTTCCCCCAAATTGGAGAGTAAGATACAATAGGGGAGGGGGGGGGGGGGGGGGCAGAGTGGTGAGGATAAATCTTCGGTGGAATTTTTAAGAAAGTTTTTCTAGCTAGCTTTTGTGTGCTAGTGTATGTTATGTCTTCTCTCTTTTTTATATTATATATACACACACATACAGTATATATATATATATATATATACATATACACACACACACACTCACACACACTGTATGTATACACAGATATATAGAAAACACAGTACGCATTCTGTACTGTACACACATACACAGTATAATACTGTATACACATATACTGTATGGGGCCTTGTGTGTGTGTGAGTGTCCTGCCAGTGAAGTCAGGACACTGGAGCGAGACACAGAGCCATGTGGGCCACAGAGCCACAGAGCCGGCAGTCCTCTAACTACCAGGAGAAAGAACATTGCTAGCCAATGTGGGGGGCAAAATTGCATGGCGGCTAGAATCGGTTTTCAGGGTCAAAGAGGAGGACGGGCAATTTTCCATGCCTTAGATAATCATTTATCATCTGACAAGATAACAACATGTCGACAAGATTGGTTCAGGCGGTGCTGCCATGGCAACACTTGGCAATCCATCGCTTTAGCCGAGCTAGCTCGCGAACAGGAAAGAACACAACAACAACGACAACAACATTTCGGCACGAGGCACCAGCGAAATCGCCGTTCACACGGAGGAAATCCCCTGCATGCGTACGTGGAAAAGCAGTAGCTATGGCAACTGATCAATACCATTCGCTGTTGCGTACATCAAAAAACTAAGTGAAAAAGCTACGGGTGGAGAGATTATTGGGCTACTCTGGGAGAAATGTGGGGGCAACGGGTGTTTCTCCCCATCTTGACTTGTATGCTGTCAGACAGACTCATAAACCTGGACCCCCCCCTCCCGCACACACACACACAAGCCCCCCCGCCACTGCCGTCCCTGCTCCATGCAATCTCTATCACCCTGACACTTCCACCAAGTGAAGGCAGCAATAGAGAGCAGAGTGGCCCTCTCCTCTCCCACCCCTTCCCCGCACGTTGCTTTCTTCTCCTCCGCTGGGCTCACGGTGTCAGCTCACATCTCACCAGCAGCTGTACAAAGCATTAGGCAACACTTTTATCTCCCTCATTACATGTGTTCGCCAGCTCCATCTGCGCACGTGCGCGCAGGGAACGCACCGTGCTGTTGGTAGAGACGTGCGCGTGCGCGCGCGGCGCTGCTGCTGCTGCGGTTTTGGAGGCAGCCATGACACAACCCAGATTCTCTTAGCTGCCCATAGCGGGGGAAATGTGTTTTGTGCTGAGCTATTTCCCTCAGAAGTCAGGCTTCTCCTGGCCCACAGCTTTGATCCACATGGCTGGGGGCTGGATCAACAGTCTTGTGTTTCAATTGGAGGGCTCGGTGGACCTCCGAGGTGTCACTCAGAGCACCCCTGTCATCACTGGGAAGAAGGTCTGACCACACTGTGGCGCTCTCTCTCACGGTACCCCCCCCCGCCCCCTTCCCCCCCCCCCCAAAAAAGAATAAAAAGACAAAACATCACGAGACTGCCAGCGTCACACACACACGCACACACACACACACGTGCGCACAGTAGACCCGTTTTGGGAGGATGACACCAGAAAGGAATGGCTCGGTGATGTAACGTGTCCCATTGGCAAAAAGGCTCAAACCAGCATCTAGTTGTAGGCACGTCGAGAGAGTGAGGCTATTTGTGCGCCACTGGTGGAGAGATGTAGACTACGGCTCCAGACGAAGTCACCCTACTAGCTCCCATTCACTTATTAGGCTTAGTCTTAGTCACAATTGTTTTGTCCAGACTTTGTAGCCTACAGCAGCTGCGCCGAACAGCCTACCGGCATCACACACAACGACTGCAGCGTCAGACGGGGCATGTGCAGAAGAACACACCAAGGAAGTAAGCGGGTTTAAGCGTTTACATGGTAGAATTCTCATTTCAATCGGGTCATTGGCAGAGGGGTTATACTGCCCCTCTGCCAATGTCAATCGGGTTGGGCCTCCTCTCTTCCGATTGAGGTGTTTATATGGAGCATTTTCTTTCAGGTTGGGATTTTAACCTGATTCCAATTGGGACAATAGGGTTCATGTAAATACAGTTAGTATGCGTGTTTTAAAGCAGAATGCGGATGAACTGTGTGTGCGTGTGTGTGAGTGTGTGTGAGTGCGCAACAGGATGTAAAGGCAGCAGGGTTCATTTGTAGTAGAAAAGGAAGGTGAGGAGGGGAGGTAGAATAAAACAAGTGGGGTACAGAAATAGAAGGTAGGTGTGTGTGTGTGTGTGTGTGTGTGTGTGTGTGTGTGTGTGTGTGTTTGGGGTCAGCGTAAGAGCTGACGGATGCGTTCCACGTCAGGAAGTGAGAGAATAGAAGGAAAAGCTGCCCCCCTCTAGAGCATGAGCAGAAGGGACCGGAGAGGAGAGGACATAATGGAGGAGAAAAAGGAGAAGAGAGAGAAGGGGAGATCATTGATAGAGAGGAGAGGAGAGGAGGAGACTCACTGGTAGATGTCTTTGCGCAGCACGGTGCGACTCAGTGGGTTGTCGGCTTGAGGAGCCATGCTGAGGGAACCAAGCTTCAAGACCAGGGTGTCTTCTTTCTTCTGAGGGGACTCTGCTGCTAACACACACACACACGTCATCAGATGACTACACACGCACTCACGCACGCACGCACGCACGCACACACGCACACACACACACACACACAAAGCACGTACGGCACAGTATTGAACAAAGGCACAGGCCCACACTGTGTACAGCCATAGCACCATTACTTAATACAACCGCAGACACAACAAGCCCCCATCTGTGACAATCAAACAATGGCCATTTTGTATTCTGGGTTCAGCGTTCGCAACTGCGGTGGGGTTCTCTAGAACCTCAACTATTTGTCTAGGGAAATGTCCCTGTATGCTAATGCGGCGGCTTCTCTGAGTCTGGACAGCCATAACAAAGGGTTTCATAAAGGCACCGCAGACGTGACACACACACACACACACGATTGTTCTAATAGAAACATGTGTGTTATGTGTAGCGGGCACGGGGAGAGACTGTCCTCTAACACATGAGCACACATGCCTCTGTTCCAGCCAAACCCCATCAAGGCGTTATACTGGTTCTTGCCCTGTGTGCTGCAGGTGCGGCTGCAAACCTATATGCCCAACCTGAGTCTGCATGCGCCTCCTGCGCTGCAGGGGGGCAGAACAGCCTGATCATGCTGGTGTTGATGTAGATGAGGGGCAAATTGCGGGAGGTCAGCGCGTGGCTCCTCATTGGCTGGCCTGCCGACTTTCCCCGCTCCCGGTAACATCTTGGCAGCGTAGCCTAGAATAATAACAGTCCACAATATAGCTTCTGGGAAGAATTTGGCATGGCAGTGTTGGTTCAAACTGACTGACTTGAAGCTTAAAGAGTTTACAACGTCGAGTCTCATAATCATGTTTATAAATAAACCAAATTAAATTCAGCGACGACATTCATGATAGGACTGATTCTGTTAAAGGCAAAACATCCATTAGGCCCTCAGGAGTAGTTTTTAGAACTATTAAGGAAACTCTTGTGGAATCAATCACCGACCTGAAACACTCCTGCTACGGTGGCCAGCAAGGGACAGGAGACCACCACATCAAAGGGCTGGGCTGTGAGCAGAATCTCTCGGAGGTACTGGGGCGACCCGTCCGCCAGAGGGTCGCCGGCTGTGCTGCCGCGAGGCGGGCGCTCGGGCCGCGTGGAGAGCTTGTGTCGCACATTCTTTGTTATGGCCTGGGTGTAGGTGATGGACAGGAAGCCATGCTGCTGGGGGGAGCCCTCCAGGACCTTGGCTGCAGTCTGGTCGGTGGTGAGATCCAACATAACTTAACATTTCTGATTTGGATTCATACTTATTTATCTCATCCAAAAATGCCAAATTGTTAAATCTACCTGTTAAGGCTCTGCAACAATAAAGAGCTTGTTCTACAAGTATGAATTTCTTACCATACTCTGGAAATTTGCTATTACATTGAGAATAATATTACAGAAAATGTAATGTATAACGTGTGTTTATTAGCACCACACTTACCTTAAGTTAAGAAAGAAAGATAAATCGGTAAATCCTTTTTAGTACTAAACATTTGAGTTTGGTTAAACCCTCTGCAACATCTTTAGCTCAATATTAAGTTCTCATGCTGACGTTCATACTGTAGGTATGTACAGTAGGTGCATAGACCCACAACCACAGTTATATCAAACATCCATATATGCCTACGTCTATCAATGGTATTTCTGGTTAGTTGATGTATCTTTATTTAAAATCAAAAATGCATTTAATTAATTGTATTTATATTTTAATAGATTTGGAAAGAGAAGATTTTGCATTTTACCCATATAGACTATATACTGTATTATCTGGTATGTTGACTAATTTGTGCTATTAAAGTATTACAATGTTTTCAACAAAATATAAATCAATAGTGGATTAAAGTACTTATCTAGTTGAGGTCGACAAACAATTCATTTATTTATGCTGAACAGAATGGAATTGTATTGAGGTAAATAAGCTACAGAGTCAAGGGTTTAACCAAAGTTCAAATCCGCTTTAGGCTCACCAAGAAAGCAGCCCTCTATGATTCTAGAGCGTATACTGTTTAGGAGAGCAAGCAAAGCCACCAGCACAAAAAGGAATGGCTAAAAGCAGATTTATTTTAAAGGATACACTTTAATTAGAGTGGAGGAGTTAACTGGAAAATTGTAGTGTTCCTCTGAGGCTGAGCTACAGACAGCACATTTCTGATTTATCATAAAGGCGAGATCTTCATCTACTGAGTGATTTGAAAACTTAATTGCAGCATGAGATTTATTAAAAATTCAGCAAAACTACAATAACATACATTCCAACTAAGCCATGATTCAATGGAATTAAAGATACATGGAGGAGGGAGCAAATCTGTTTAACATTGAGCTGAAGCCGGGAAGAATGTCCATTAACAGTGGAATTTAGGAGTTTATTGTTAACGAATGTCGATAGCTAAAAGCCATACAATTTAAACCTATAAAGTCATGGATTCAACATGGGCTTAGATGGGGAGATTGTGCTGTAATTATGTATAAATGCAGGACTTAACAAACTGATCAAGTCAAGAACGCCTGAACGCCTGCACTTTTAATAGTGCATAAATATGCCCAGATGGTGGATTTTATTTCACTGAATAAAATGCCACCCTCAGGGCCTAGAAGTATGTTATAAGTATACGCAGTGGTGTTTTACATCACAGCAATGCGTGTCCCATTTTACTCCAATACGCTTGCTATGACGACTAGAACACAGCGCCGAAGGTTCAATAGAAACCTTCAAAGGAACACTAAACATTCCACCAAAGCCATATCAAAGTAAATGCTGCAGAACCATCCCCGAGGGGCACTCTGGAATATTTTTAAGCCACTGTTGATGGAAGCATAGCAGAGACAAGTTACATATATTAAAAAAATAAAAACAAAGCAATGGATTCTTACAGGAGGGAAAAAGCCAGAGAAATGACTGAAAGAGTCCTGCTTGCTGATGGCGCGAACCAGCACAGTGCGCCTGTTCAGCTTGTCAGTGCAGGAGAGAAGCACTCCTCCACAGCTGCCTACGCTCTCCTCCACACTGAGGCGAGGAGCAGAGATGGAGGGAGGAGACAGAGTGCAGGGAAAAGGGGGAAAAGAGGGTAAAGAACAACCAGGTTTAGAAAACGAGACAACGGAGGATGATTTAGGAGAAAGCAGATTGGGGAGAAACAACATAAAAATTAAAGGAGAGAGTTAACCATTGAGAATTAACAGATAAAGATCAACAGATCCAGTTCAAACAAGAGGTTGTGATGCAGCTAAAACCAGCTCATACACTGCAAAATAGTCTTATAGTGTCTAGGCGTGCCTGGGCAGCAATAATGGCACATTGCAACTGTTTGGATTCGTTTGGGCACAATTAAAACCACAGGGATAGGTTTTAATTCAATACTAGTCAATTTGAGAGTAAACAAATACTTTGTAAATACTAATGTAATACATTATCAATTTTACAATATTACATTTAGTTAGGCCAGCTACAAACATCTTATTGTAAAACTGCACTCTCAGCAGACAGACAGTATGAGACCTTTGCTGCGACGCTGTGTCATGTATGGAAACCCATGTCACAGCGTCTCTATCCTCTTCCCCGTCACAGAAGGACAACTGTCACCAGATATAATAGGCTAGTCAGCCAATCAGAGCGTCTGGAGAGACAGGGGACACGCGTTCAAATTCCAATTCTACCTTTTAGGGAATGTCTCTTGCCAAACTGACAGTTAAAAACAGATGGAAACGTGTCTCCCTGTCTGTCCAGCAGTAACAAAGTAAAAAAAAAAAAAAAAAAAAGGGCCCTCGATTAGAGCAGTGTTAGAGGGGCGGAAGTATCCAGAGGGCTGCTAGGCTGCTCCAGGACAGAAGTCTCACCACAGCTGTCTCCTTGCACTGTAGGACGAGCCCCTCGTACTGTGCAGAGTGCCAGTCCTGGCCTGGTCTGGTGAGACACATACAGTAGGGCCCTGCTTAGCCTGGGCAGCTGTGACCACGCTGATGGGGTGCATTACAGCTCTTTCTGTCAATGACTGTTTGGCTTTTGTGTGACTAGTTTACTATTTACGTTCGGCTAATCCCGAAGGTAATTCAAATGCAAAACCAACAATTCCACATGTGTATACACAACTTCAACGGGGGCAATTAAGGGAGTCAACTATTTACTGGTAAAATTAATACAATAGCAAACACGGCATGACGTCAACGTGATCAATGGCGGTGACATTTTATTTCCATGTGTTCTTATAGTTAGTCCATAAGTGGAACACCTGTGGATCAGAAACCAAATTACGTCAACGAGCACAATAATAAACCCCAGGAACACCACAATCTGTGTGTCATGTCCTTCTGCCTGTGTGCAAGTGTGTGATGTATGATGGAGGTGTTGGAGAGAGAAAGCAACTGAGGTTTCGGGGGGTGTAGATCCCAGGACACACACACACACACACAATTGAAGATGTTTTTAGGAGTCAAGATCATGCACAACACATTTATGGACAACATCTCGATCTCACACAAGAGATATGATTCATCGACGTAGAGTTTCTCTACACCTCAACAGGCTGTCAGGAGTTCAACGAGTCGGTCCTGTGTGTGTGCGCGTCATGTAAGTAGAGCTGTGTAGGCGTCCAAGTGTCTCTGTGGAAGTTGCTGTATGTGTTTATTGGTGTGCGACTGTGTGTGTATATACTGTACTGTGTGTGCGTGCGTACGTGCATTAGTTACTGTAATCTCTGCGGTTACTTATGAGTGACTCATACTTGTGGACCCCCCACAACTCTCCTAGCCATCCCTCCTCTTTGTCACCCATCCTCTATTCTTCTTCTGTAACATCTCACTCTGTCTCTACCTCTCCATCTTCATCTCTATCTCTTTCTCTCCCTCCCTTCCAGCCATTTGGGAAGCAGCTGGAAGACATCGGCTCCAACTTGTGTGAGCTGCTCCATGGAGCAAATGAGGCTTAACTGTCACAGTAGAAGGGCTTATAGTGACTTCAATATACATGCACACATATACCGTATACAGCACTCCACTACTGTTGAGGATGTCATGTCTACATGTAGATATTTCAAGTTTGAGATGCAGACTGTACAGTCGTGAATGATGCTGGAATGTGTGCGTGCATGCAAACATGGTCATAAAGTGCATTTAACAGATGCATATCCCAGCTACCACAAGGGAGATTCATGTGTATGTAATATTCCCAGAGAATAGGAGCTGGTTAGCACAGTTTAACACCCATACACAGCACGTAAGCTCTTCTGCTCTACACTCAACACAGCCATCATCCACTTAACATGGTTTTATATTACAAAACCCATTTTTACTTTCTATCTGGGTGTCTCCTTATCCATGTAATTTTCTTGTCCAGTCTCGGTCTGTCCTCCCTCATCCTCCCACAACTTTCTTATCATTAAGGCTTCGATTATCCACTCACCTCGCTATCTCGACCTTCTCGACTCCCTCTCCAGCAATGAGAACTCTGAGGCCACATGTTCTCTCTGTCAAGTTTGATTTAGTCGGAGTCACCGTGCACAAATAACCTGGGCTGGCCGATGAGTTAGCTAACATTTAGCACTTCGTTCCGCGTGATTAATGTGGACGTGCACCTCGGCGGGTTCTCACCGTGTCTGGACGACGCACATTAGCGCAGGGGCTTGAAGCCCAGAGGTCTTTGAGACGGCGTGCGTCCGAAAACAGCCCCGACTCTAACCTGGCTCGGACGACGGAAGCGTGATCTGCTGCCAGAGCAGCGGAACGTTAATGCCTCGTTGGGCTTGAAATAAACAACGTGAAAATGGATTGCCATTATCTACTTAGGGAGAGGTGGAGGTCCAGGAAAAAGACGTTGGCTGTGCCTCAACCTGCGCAGAGCGCAGCAACGTGTTGATATAATGAACCGGGAACACCTTCGCTAGCTCCAAGACGCTCGCTGACAGTGTGCTGGCTTGGGCCCTACACCACATGCAGCACTCATCAGAGAGGTGCTCAGAGAGAGGGAGGTCTTGGTAGACGTTGTGCTAGACAGGCAGGTCCACAAGCCAAGCTCAACGACCTGTGATGACACGTGGAGACGAGCGGGCTCGGGCGGACCTTGAGCGCGTTGGGCCCATCAGGGTGAAGAGCGATCATCACGTAAGCACTGAGAAGTGTGTGTGACTCCTGAGAAACGGGGTTCAACGTAGGGACATGGGCCCCCCCCCCCCCGACGTGGTCCGTCTTCCTTTTCACCGTTTGGCAAAGTGTTATTTTCGCTCTCTCCAAGACGCATTCACACATAGGAATGCTTCTACGTAGGCACGGAGGCAAACCCACATGCACATGCGCGCAAGCACGCAAGCACGCACGCACGCACACACACACACACACACACACACACACACACACACACACACACACATCTTGGCTGTTGCGCGTCACAGCCAGGTTCCATTATCTCCTCAGACAGAGACAGGCAGAATTGCCTCCTGCTAAGTGGTCCCTTCCCAGCAAAACATGACCCGAGGCACGTACACGTTGAACACGTAGCGCTGGTGATCCCACCACAAAGGCATGTGATTAGGACGAGTTAGGGAAAAACATGGAATGGCTGATATGCTGAAAGTGGGGCTCTCTAATCGATAAGAAGGTGTTTGCGATGCGGCGATGACTCCCCCCCTTTCACTTGGCCTGTGAATAGGGAGAGTTTACCATAAGGTCACAGCAGAACCTTCTCTAGCGTGGCTTTCCTGACTCAGATGCTATAGATAGCCTAAGGCCTAAGTCACCTCCCCATTATGGGACCTTAGTTTGGAAAAAATATGTATGGTAGTCAAGGGCGAAAATCAAATCATTTTTAAATCCCGTTTTAATTGTGACACAAAGTACAGATATGATGTGTGTCTATTTAAAAGATAATTGCTCAAGTCAAGAACGTCACAGTTTCTTGTAAAACTATAAAGTAATATTTAATTTTGTGTGTAAACGCTCAGTGAACTACAGCTTTCGTCTCACACTTACAGTACGCGACACGGGGTTTGTAGTCTTACTAATTACGTATTTTCACAGTCTTATACTTCAACAAATGCACATCAAACTGAGACTTTCTTAAAAGTTTTCTTTTAAATAAACAAATATATGTGTACAGTACTTCGTGTCACAATTAAATCAGGCGCACATTCAGCCAATATGTGTGTCAGTGTCTACCTGCATTAGTTAACATATACTGTACGTCTATCCATCCATCCATCAGTCAGTTCATTAATCCTTCTGTCTACCATTCTGTCATGTTGTCGGTATGTGTGTGTGTGTGCGCGTGCGTGCGTATACTCTACCTGCACCTGTAGTGGTCGATGTTGAAGCTGCCTACTTTACACTTGATCTTGGTGTAGACATCCTGGACGTCTACAGAAGCACTCAGGTCCTCAAGTTCACTGATCACACAGATCTCTGCCACACACAAAGGCAGGCACTGGGGTCAATACAGACCGGTGAAACAATGCACACGTGTCCTGTGTGTGGAGATTATGCATCGCATTACACATATCAAGCCTTGCTGTAGCTATATTATGCCTCGGTTATGACAATTTAGCGTGAAGTGCTGACAGATATGCGACGTCGATGATGCCATCATTGCATGTTATAGTACAGTCACGAACTGGCAGGTGTGTGTGTGTGAGTTTCAATAGAGAAGATGCTGCCTCTTGTACGTTTTGTCCACATGTGTTCATGATAAGGATGGGCCAAGTAACTTGTTACCCAACAACTTTGGCTAGATTGCCTCGTCGTTAAGCGCTCGAGGCCATTCAAAATAACTTATTAAAGAAGGCAGCGCTTCTTGTTGGAGCGGTAAGACATCCGCCTATCCTGATGACTCCGGCCTAACCTACAAGGACCATGACGCATGTTTGCATTTATGCGTCTGTGTGTTGGCTGTACTGTATATGTGCGTGCCTTAGTGCACCTAGAGAAAAACAAAGAATTTCACCAACCGCAGGCAGGGTGAGTAAGAGAAAGCTCATCGCAGGACTGATTAACTTTGTATTGAAGCAAGCCTACATCCTTAACTGTTGCTTCCCTCTCATTGTTTCCACTGAGCACGCCCCGTGATCACAGCCTAAGCAATGGGGGGAAATGGACTTGCATGTGTAGCAGGATTTGTTGTTGTTGTTGTACTGTTGCCTTGTGGGTATTCTGAGAAACAGGGCCTTCTTAAAGGCATCTTAGTATCAAAACACAAGGTTGGTCCGCTGTATTGTGGATACAGTGTAAAAAGAATGGTCCCAATTCACAGAAACTCAAGAGTCTCCGAATGTGGTGTTGATTTTGACGTATGACTTTAACTAAAGCCGCCCTAAAGGGGCAGTGGAAATCCCTAGTCCCACAGTCTAAAATGTTTGATCTTAAAAGAAGAAACGTCTACCATTTGTCCCCGTCTGTGCTTGTGCTGAGTTCGCAAGCTCCACCATTTGTTCCGCTCTGCATATCGGTAAGAACAAGTTTCAATAGAAGTCGTTCATCATAGCGGCAGTGTCAATAGGTGTCAATCAAATTCTTATAGGCCGGTTATAGGCCACACCTTCCACCACTCAGAACAAAACATGTGAGGATGATTTTCTGAACCCGAGCACTTAATTGCTATTGGCACCAACTATTCTGTAAACAGCTGACAAACAGCTTTGAATTGAGAGTTCCCAGACTGATATCCAAAGTGAAGCGGACCGAGGATAGCTTGCAAAATCAGGATAGTTTTAACCAGGCTAGTCTACAGGACATCTACATTCACAAAAGCTTTGGGACGGTTAGTCTCTAAGAAGACATATCAGTGCTTTTTTATTTTGGCTACTTTCTGCATCTCTATAAACGTGATCTATGGTTGCTAGAACCCTGACTCAGATGGCACATATTTAGTCCAACATAATGCCAATTTAAGATGCTTCTCTGTTGTACCATCTCTGTGAGGTCTTCCCAAACGTTCCACTAATAAATACCTTAAGCTGAGTGCTCTGGTTTGCAGATGCTAAATATCACATGAATTAAAAGGTAAATGTAGCTTTTCATCATCCCGGTAAATCTGAAGGCAGAAGAGACATCTTTGCTTGAGATTCATCACCCACGTATTTATTTGTCTTCCCATCCCTCCCCCTCCCATCTCTGTCTACCTCTCCTGACGCTCGTCTTTCCCAGAGTGCACAGTGGCCCGCTGAAAACACAAGCATGTGGGACTCTTCTATGGCCTAAGTAACTATGTCTTGAACTTATGAACTGAGACATGATGTAGGGAGTGAGAGAGTCTCAGGCTTTTTGACATCGCTGCAGTTTATTGTCTTAAGTTCAAATACTATGGCCGCTTTCACCCCTGAAGGTCGGGTCCAAGGTTCATGTGTTTGCCTTTTGTCTGACGTGCCTACGTCCTTGCTGTCGTCACCTGCGTCTCCCTATACTTGACACCCGTTGGTTTGTAGACGGACGTGCGTCTGATGTCGGCGTGTGGTCAAATCCACAGGTAGGCAGGTTTTGATCCGGACCGAGACCACCTGTTTCGATCAGACCAAATTCTGGTCCTTTGGTCCGGACCGCGGACCGAGGAAGCTTTCACAACTGCTAGTTTGGTTCGGACCAAATTTTTCTGTATTTTTCCTGTTTATGTTTTATTTAGGTTTGCCCTTTATCTCCACAGTCATGTGGTTTGTCACCTGTATATTTGGAAATAATGAATGAATAATACAATGGAAGCAAGCGCAGCATGCGGCACAACACGTACTGTACCTGTCTTTTTGGCGGTGGGGTTGGGAGCAAACAGCTTGACAGTGACCTTGGGCAGCATCCACTGCATCCAGAGGCTGACCTTCCCACTGGAGCCCCCGATGCTGCTGGTCTTCTGCTCCAGGGTCACCGCGTCAGAGAAAGGCCCGTCATCCCCGGCCGGCACAGAGTCGCCCTGACAACCAACCAAGCAATCAACCAGACGTGTGAGCAGGTGGGGATGTGCACTGCATTGTGTGTGAACCATTAAAGGTACACTCATCGACACGTTTCTGGTCTGAAACTTGAGAACACATTGGGGCGCCCCCCCCCCCCCCCCCACACACACCTGAGTCCATTACATGCATCTCACTCTGTTCTCTACTCTCTCTTCTGTATCCTGTGTATACATTCAGCTGGGACAATTGGGCTTGTGGGACTTTTGTGTGATTCAGTCCAATCTAATTAACAACACAGTGCTCCCATGGTCAGACCAGATCCATGTGAGTAATAGTTTGCCCCTTTTTTTTTTAAATTGCAACATAACCTGGATAACCTGCTCGTGATTTGAAAGGCACACAATCCCTTTTCATCGCAGAGGATGTGACATCATTTTACATAAGCCATTTCTGAGGAAATACGGCCACTGGGAGTGTGACTGCAATGTCGTGTCATTATCTGTGAGCTGCCAGCTTCCCAGACAACAACTAATGAGGAATGATGGGAGCATGGCGTTTGTCAAGCCTGTGGAACCGCACAATTAGAAAACACAGCAAACTGTAACATGAAAGACAAATGCACAGACAAGCAAGAAGCAACAGAGCATTGCCGTAACTTTTGCTTCCTCCGCGTCATCAGGTTGCTCTCAGCTCCAAAGTGTGTACGTGCTTGCGCACAAACAACGGGCGTGCTCTCGCCTGTGTCCAACCGTGCTTCTGCATTCCCTCCGATGAGCCAGTGAGGGAGAACAGTAGGTATTTTTATTTAGTGTGTGTGTGCGTAGCCATAACAAAGCATTAGAAATGCCGTAGAGCTTTCTGGAGCGCGGATGACATCAGTATCTGGTGAGCAGGCCGCAGCTCACAGTGGAAAACAAAGTGTGTGTGTGTTTCTGGGGGGGGGCTATAGGACTATAGTGTGGAACTGTCACTGCCACCAGCACCCACATGCTCTGCTTTCACTCTCAAACGCACACACACACACACACACACACACACACACACACATTGCGAGAGGAGAGGAGGATGTGAGAGGAGCGTGAAGAAGAAGAAAGCAGAGCAGGATGTGGCTCACGTCTCATTCCTGGGGTTTGCCAAGGAGCGGTGCAGGACAGCAACCGAGGCATTGTTGTTACATCTCCTACTCCTCCCTACGTTTCCACAACGACCACGTCTGGATGGCTGACCGGGGGCAAGTAAGAAAAAAGCCTCCAGGTAAAACAATACGACAACTTCGCCACTGCAATTACTTTTTGTTTGTTTTGTTTTTTGGGGGGGGGTGGCGGGGGCTACCCCAGAGCCGTCTGTTGTCGTGTCCCAGGGGTGGTAATGACACACACCCGTGTCACGCTTATCAGGCCTGGCTGTGATTGGCCAGGAGGTTATCAACCATCTCAATTAGAACCCCCTCGCCTGCTGATCTGATTACAGAGTTTAAAGAGGAACCAGATGAGGCAAATATGTCCCATGTTCCACTGGTTAGGAGGGGTGGGGAAAGTGTGTTTGCACGTGCGTGCGTGTGTGAGAGATGGAGGAAGCCGTGCTAATCCACAAATTGAGTTTCATGGAGAACTTGATGGCTGGTGGCTGATAGGTGATCTTGACAACACACAGTGACGATATAAATAAATTAATGGTTGTGTCGATTCAGAAATAGATTGGCTGTTATATTTGGAGCTCTGGAAACTGATGAGCTGCTGCTCAATGGTCCAATAGGCTAAAAGATGTATGTGCGGACGCTTTCCTGTACTTTTAATTATTTCCAATCAAAAGTCTATCACTAGCTGTTGCTATGGAACCAAACAGTGCTATAAACGGTAGGCCCCGGTGTGTGTGTGTGTGTGTGTATGTGTGTGTGTGTGTGTGTGTGAAATAGCAGTGAGTGGCAGAGAGTAACATGAGCCCGAGGATAATGGTGCAGCACCCTTCTCATTGAGAGATATCCCAGTGTCAACCATTTGGGGACTAATTATTGCTGAGCTGGAGTCATAACAGTGCACTCAGCGCGAGTGCGTGTTGTGTGCGACTTGTAAACGTGGTTTAGAATGTGCTGTGTGTGTGTGTGTGTGTGTGCGCGTGTGGTTGAGACAGTGTTTAGTTTACAGTTCTGGCCAGTCAGTAGGATTAGGCTCTTTAATGTAATGTCTGGAAACAGGAGCCAGCCGTTAGCTGTGTGGGAAGCCCTGACCAATGTGTACCGTAGCGTGGTTATGCTGTACGTGCTGCGACCAGGCCGGGACGCTGCACTGCTCCGGTGCCACAGCCACACTCTCAGCTGAACAAGCCTCAGTCTATGCAGACGCTCCATCATACAGACAAATACAGGCGTATTGATACGCATGTATGTTTTCATTAAACGGAGCTGAATCAAGGTCAACAGAAATAAAATAAAATAATAATAAAAAAAAATTAAAAAAAAATAAACTTCTTCCGGTACAGGTGCTTTTATTGTTACATACTGTACATGTAGCGAAATTCATCCTCTGCATTTAACCCATCCCTCAAGGGAGCAGTGGGCAGCTGCTGTGCAGCGCCTGGGGACCAACTCCAGATTGGAGTCAGTCACTGGTCACATGACACTGGCTGAAGAGAGTTAACTGGTCACATGACACTGGCTGGAGAGTGAACCTAACATGTTTTTTCATAGTGGGGAAAACCAGAGCAAACCCACGCAGACACGGGGAGAACATGAAAACTCCACACAGAAAGGCCGGGACGACCTGGGTTCGAACCCATGACCTTCTTGCTGTGAGGACACAGTGCTATCCACTGGGCCACCGTGTTGCCCTTAATACCCCTCATTAGGCTATAATGTGTGACCTAAAGCTAAACCAGTACAAATATTTCCTTGCTTCTCTGCTTCCACTCCCGCTAAAATGTACCCGCTCTTTCTGCCTTCTTATGTTTTTCTTTATTCTTCTCCGTTGACGTGAAGGAGAGGCATTGAGGGCCAGATGTGGCAGCGTGAGGTGAGCTCTGTTGCGTTCCTTGGCTGCCACGAGGGGCTCCAAACAACACACACAAACATGCGCAGGGGAGCTATTTTCCCCACACCTCAACACGCCAAGCTGTAAAGTATACAGTTTAAATCCTGGGCTCGGGTGCTGTAAACGGCCTGAGGAGCCGCGGTTTATTTTCTCTGCAGAGTTTGTCTTCGCTCATCAGGGAGACCCAAACACTGGGAGAGAGAGGCAGGCTGTGAGGTGTCAGGCAGGAGAGAGCGAGAGAGAGAGAGAGAGAGAGAGAGAGAGAGAGAGAGAGAGAGAGGGGGTGGACAGGCCGGCTCAGGTGAAGCATGCAGAGGATGGGAATTGACAAATGGCGGCAGCGAGGTCAAAGCCACGAGAGTGCCAGAGGAGGGGGTCAGGGGGGTCAGGGGGGGTCAGGGAGGAGGTTACAGAGCCAGTGGAGGGAGAGGGGAGGGGAGGGGGGCCTGTCTGGCTGCCACTACTGCTGAGACTTATCAAAACAGCTCCTGCATTCTTGCTCAATCAGCCCGCCTCCCGGAGGACCAAACACTTCTAACAGTGTTTGTGCTTAGGTAAACAGTGACAAGTGGCCTGTCAGGGGGGCTCCACTGGCCCCGATGGAGAGCCACTATAGGCCCCTTACAGCAGCTGCAACGCTACGCCACTCTACTTTAGTATTTACATATATACACTTAAATAGTAGAGGAGGCCACAAACCTATAGTTATAAACACCAGTGTTTATAACAACACACACACACATACAGAGGACCTTGGAGGTCAAACATTTCCCTGTAGACCCCCACCATAGCCTGTGCTGCTGCTACCAGACTGGGAAAAGGGGGGGCAGAGGCGTAAACATCACCCGGGGAAGAAAGGACAAAATAACATTGGCACTTTGTGTTGTTCCATCGACCCTCCCCAGAAAAACGCAGGCTGCAATGGTTCACATGCCTGCACGGCACGCACTCCTGCACTTCACTCCTGCTCGGGTTTGATAGTTAATCGGAGCGAAACATGTAAATACAAGTTATTGTTTCGCTGAATTAAGGGGTAGTTATGCCCAATCAAGCCCCAGTTTACACGAAACAAATGGGGATCATGGTCGAACTGGAGTATCTGTTATGGGGAAGAAAGAAAAAAAAAAGTATAATTGGGAGAAACAAGACTCGTGGATTTTTCCAGCTATGAAAACGCTTCCCAAACAAAACAGATTTGAGTTTTCCTAGGCAAATGGCACATGTTAGCGCTAACACGAGCACTCAAAACTCTCCAATATAACAATATTTGCTCTTAAAAACATAAATCAGCCGCAGGGCCGTGTATACAACGAAAGGCTTTAACAACATGTGTTATTGTATGACTCACAGCACCGTGGGTAAGGAAACGCACTAGTTTATTCCTCGCTAGAGTATGGTGGGCTGTCGACAGGCCCTTCTTTCTGAACGCTCTGATTGGTCTCTTATGTAGCAACTACATGTGTCCAATCAATGTACAAGTCATGTATAACGTAATGTCAAGTCATAGAATCAGCGGACAACATAATCGTACTGTATGCTTTTATGAGCCGCGCTACAACACACGCACACGTCTGACCTCTGTGGGGGAGCCAAAGTCGGCCGAGGGGCTGCAGGTGCTGGTGTCTGGGAGCGCTGTGCCCGCGCTGCTGCGCACCGGAGAGGAGGGGGCGGCGCCCGCGGGGGCTTCTGGGATAGCAGAGGTGTGGCGCAGGATGCCGTGCTTCTGGAGACGAGCCCACGTAGAGCTCCAGCTGAGGTAGAGCTCATACAAGAGCTGCACCTGGGGGGGGGAGAGAGAGGGGGAGGGGTGAAAGAGAGAGAGAGAGAGAGAGAGGGGTGAAAGAGAGAGAGAGAGAGAGAGAGAGAGAGAAAGAGAGAGGGGTGAAAGAGAGGGAGGGAGGGAGAGAGAGAGAAAAGGAAGAGGGGGATGAGAAAGAGAGAGAGAGCTTCCTGTCACATTGAAATATACCTTGACGTAATTAAAACCAAAAGTTAAATTTCCTGCAGGATTACAATCACGTCACATCACATAGATATATATCTATTTGATACAGTACTGTACATGAAGCTGGTTTTCCACAAGTCACAGAATGAGATAAAGACCGGAAAATATAAACGCAATGTTTATATTGTAAAGCTGCGGAGCACACACACACAGCATATTTTTGCCAACAAATGTCTCAGGGAGGGTTCATGAGTAATCACACATTTCAGCCTTCTGAATGCATTGCTTTGATTTGAGCTGTGTCTGAGGACCAGGAGACCCAGACACTAAGGCACAAAGACACCAACCACCCATTCATACAGCTGCCTATCCATTCACCTCACACGCCAAAACACAGAAAGATTACAGTGAAGCATTCATTGCTTTACATAAAATAAACTTCACTGGAAAATGAATTCTCAACTATTTAGAATATTATTTTACAAGAAACAACAAAGACAACAACACGGGGGAAACAGGAGGGGAAAGCGGGGAATGCTTTCTATTATTCAACTATTCAACTAAGTGAGTGTGTGTGTGTGGGGGGGCTTGCGCTCCTTCTCTGAGATAATTTCTGGATTTCAAATTCCTCCAAGTTCTCAGCTCTGCCTTACCTAGTCCCGTCAGTCAGTCAGTCCCGTAATACTGACGCCTTTCGAACAACGCAGATGTACGTACACACACGCAAACACACACACACACACACGTGCACCCGTAAAACAGAGGCCTCGCATAAATAGGCATAAATCAAAGGAAAAGCAGCACAATACATTGCAGCTGGGCCATTTCAAGCATGTCCAGGAAGAGTGGCGTACGCCAGTCCAGCAGCCCTCGGCAAGTAGGGGGCACAGCTGTGGGCCATACCCAGCTGAAGTGCACTGACAACTGGAAAGGCACGGTATCACAACCCACCCCCCCCACACACACACTACTGTAGAAACAAACACACTGGTCTACTGGTGTGGATGGAGATAACCCTGGACCAGAGCTTGAGCTGCTTTAGAGGGCTAGCGGTACAGACGGGCTGGTCTCACGCGGCTCCGTAACATTATAGGGGCGAGTATGCTTTATTTGCAACAAATACTGGATCAAGACACGGGCTTTCCGGAATGTTCTCTCTCCCGTTTCTTGGAATTGGGATGCTTTGCTACTTAAAAGGTCCTTTTAACAGGTGGTGCGGGAATTAAAACAGTGTGTTTTATCATGCTCGCTCAATGAATCGCCTTTTCTGTCTGCCTACAGTGCATGTGTATTATGGGCTAATCAAACCGCCCCTTATAACCTGTTCCAAATGCACACCCACACCCACCCACTCATATCTACACAGTATGTGGTCCTACACATACAAACACAAGCTAAACGACATCTCGTCAGACCCACAAGTAAACTCCCCCCCCCCCCATCCCCTTCCCCATGCCTTCTCCAAGGAGCTGTCATGTACAGATGGAGGAGTGCAGCGGTAGTGGAGAGCTGGAGGCTGAACAGAGACTTCTGCGCTCATTCATAAAAATAAAAGAGAAACGCAGAGATGAAAGACGGCCTGAGTGTGCAGATGGCGGGGGCCGCTCGCGTGCATCTCGTACAGACTGCAGAGCCGACAGCGTCGTTGAGTTGGGGTGGCAGCTCGCCCGGCACAGTGCGCAGTACGTGCGCACCGCCCTCTGCGTGTGTCGTCTCTGGAACGCGATTGAGGTCACGTATGCTGAGTTGGTTGGCTTTTGTGTGTGTGTGGACTGGTCTGGCCCCTATCTTTCTACAAACTGCACATCCACCGCACACTGTAATAAACACAAAAACGTTCACAACGATCTACGCATGCCCTGCACCCGCATCACGGTAGAAGTGGGCCACATGTTCCTCTTCCACATTTTCCATGTACAGTTATGTTTACAACATAATTCCAGTGCCAATAATTGAGTTTACAATGCAATAACTTGAACGTGAAGCAAACAATATTAAATGACTGTTTAACAAAAATAAAGACAGAGATTCTCCTCTGCTACTACAGGCTAAGTTATCTGATGAAGTCTGTGGCTGAGCTCTGAACCGAAATAATAACAGGGCCTGATGTATTCAGCAGCTGTTACTCAACACATTTTACCACCTCACGCCGTGTGTGCGCGCGGGTGCCTTTTTCTGCTTTGTGTGATGTGACAGTTCACCTTGGGTGGGATGAATTTCAGTGTCTGTAGGAAACATGCGACCAAGTTGCTGGTCCCTGTTTATTTGCCTTCTACATTCGGTGTGTGTTTTTCACATTCGCATCTGCGGCACACGGCTAATTCATTTTCCCTTCCATTTCCAAATAGCTCAAATGTAATGTATTTTTTATTTCGTATCCTCTCTCTCTATTCCCAGCTGATGTCTCTCATCCATTCTCTCTTTCATTCAATCCCTTGTGTGTATGTGAAAGTGGATTGTGCTGGTGGCACGGGCTGAGACTCTGGCAGCACTGTGACCTCCCTGCATGCATGCATTCACCCCGCACGCACGCACGCACGCACACACAGACAGAGCTTGTAAGAAGCTCACTGGGACCAGCACATGGCAATGTGAGGTCCTTTGTGTTCTTAGAAGGGCTCTGGCATTACTTCTTACCAGCTCCAATTGGTATTAGCTTATAGTACTGGCGCTAAGGGGAGAAGAGAAGAGGAGAGAAAATAAGAGAAGAGAAGAGCAGCTTCAGGCTCAGGCTAATACTGTATTACCTAATCAGGGCAAGCTTTTCTGGCTTCACAGGGTGCGGACACGATGTTTGAATGGGGGAATGGAAAAGAACAAAGGAACAAATCTTTTCCTCCAATAAACAGCTCACTCTCTTCTGCTCTGGGAAAGCTTTCGCCACTGGCAGCTTAAGGCCTTTCATTGGTTTCTGGTACCAATTGCGCTCAATATCGGCATGGCTCGTCACTGCGGTCGGAGACGTTTAACAACGTGACCACTCAAAAGGTCGCGCAATTAAGTGTTTACAGAGGAACCTAATTCAATACAGCTAATTCAATAAGGGAAAAACAAAACATGTGCACTGGTAAATGTAGATGTGATTATGGTACAGTAACAGTGCGTTGAAACAACAGAAAGCCCTTAAAACCGGGAGACAAACATGTTCCGTTTCCAATATGTCCACATTCATCACGCTCTCACCGAAACACAAAACCCCCCCATGAACGGAGAGATGACGCTACTTCAAATTCCCCCCAGCCTAGGTTGAAAGCTCAGACAATCCCAGAAACCCTCCCAGATATAAACAAACGAGGCGATGCTCTCTCCGGTTTCAGCTTGTTACACAATCCTGTGAGTTCAGATGTTGAGGCAGGTTGTTTATCTGGGTAGGGTACACCTCAGTGAGGGGGGCTACCACACACACACACACACACACACACGTCAAGTGAGCTGTGACCATCATAGAAAGATGCTTGGCATATCTTCATGCAGGCCCACCAACCAATGATCCAATATTCTATAGCTATAACTTGGATTGTTCCGCCTGGAGACCCACGACCATACTGCTTAAACATCAAATGGTTCAATTAAAGGTAGAGGAAGCAATGCTGGTGAAAGAGTATTGAGATCAAACTACGCTCCTTAGATTAAATTGTCGAATGCTCGCCCCAATCTGGATCACCCCTAGATAGCATTCAAATTATTAATTTAAAAACTAAATTCTATATCACAATAATATTGCTATTATTATCGTTTAAAGGTATAGTAAGCTATTGCAATTGTAAGCAAATACACTTTTTGTCAAATTCACCAAATATCTCCCCACATTTTGCTAGCTTACCGTTCTCTGTACGTGTTGAAAAAAGAATCTGATACTTCTACACAGCCCTGGCTACGTAAATAGGAGCATAAACAAAGTGGCGAACACCTCTGACAACAACAAAGCCGATATGCTTCACAGTGCATTTCAATGTGTGGGGTGGCGCTAATGAGGGACACTGTTTTGATTTGAGCTCAAAAGTTAGCAAGTGTTCTTGAGAACAACTGACCCTGCCTTTAATAATGTCATATTGTTACTGTTAACTCTCCCTCAGAAGCTGCACCCCCCACATTGTACTCACTTTGCCAAGGCTGGAATAGTGTCTGCTTGGGTTTGTTTCTATTCACAGAGCCAGCGTAGCTGTGCAGAAACATCAGATTCCTCTACAGTGCACAAACAAAATGGACAGCTAGCAGACTGTGAGTGTATTGCAGACCATTCGTTTACCCCGCTTTTAACACCACTAGTGAAGTACAGAGTCAACCTGTGGGTCAGTTTCATCATTGGTGAAGACTATGAAATAGCCACTTCACTTCAGCACATCGTTATTATATTAGAAACAATGTAAGGCAAAGGTCAGCCGTGTGAGCGTCTAACCTGTGGGCTGGAGCACTGGACCTGAACCGGCTGCAGGTCCACGTGCAGACACACCACGAAGGAGGGCCGCCCCTCGGCGGGGGCCTGCAGCTTGTGGGAGGTGACGGCCAGCGTGGAGGTGCAGCCCATGGGCTCCAGCAGGCTCAGGCTGCGCTGCTGGCCCAGCAGGGTGTACACGCTGAACTGGCCCAGGCTGACGGTCCACGGGAACGCATCGCCTGGTGGGGGGGAGGAGGGATTGGTGAGCATGAAGGAAACCATGGATAATGGAGACAGGGGGGAGACAGTGGGGGAGAGAAAAGCAGAGCGAAGGGGGGAGAGGGAACAGCAGTTTAGTCATATTAAAAATAGAAAAAGAAAATACTCATTATCAAAAGCACTTTATCAACCCAATCAATCCTTTCAGTGGGGTTAGAAGAACCCCTCAAATCAAAGTGCATTACATGAATGTTAGACAGCTTTATGGAAAACATGAAACGCACAGTGAGGAATGGTAGCCTATCCTTCACATGAGCATACACACCCAGCCCAACGGCCGGGAAGGTCCTTCAAATGAGACGGTAAAACCAGTGTCTACACCAGGTCTAACACGGCGGAGGCAGGCAGCTCGACTGGGAGCTCATGATTTAGGCCTGCCCACCCCTGGTAGGATGAGGAGGAGGGAGGTGGGGGGGGGGTGTCTTGTTTGCTAGCACAGGACCATGAAGAACACATTTCCCATGCTCCCTGGGCAGCGCGCTTTGATCCAACGCATTAAACATGCGAGATGAAGAGGCTTTCAAAGAGGACGAATGAATTACCATGAGCACGGGTTGTTAATTTTAACTGCAA
The DNA here is from genome assembly GCA_027564755.1 of Amblyopsis hoosieri. Taxonomy (NCBI): domain Eukaryota; kingdom Metazoa; phylum Chordata; class Actinopteri; order Percopsiformes; family Amblyopsidae; genus Amblyopsis; species Amblyopsis hoosieri. The sequence continues at coordinate 829,636 of JAODUE010000008.1, forward strand.
CGCTGACAAGGCCGCTGATGTCACTGTTTTCTGTTGCTCTGCCGTTTCTGACAACTGCGTGCCCAATACTGATGTCATTGGAGGGTTGAGAGTGTGCCCCCCGCCCCCCACCCCCATTTCTTCTTCTTCTTGTGAAGAGAAAACACTGCATGACAGAGTAAGTGTTGCTAATGTCAACTCTGCCAGGTGTGTCGGCCACATGTGCAAGATCTATCTCGCGAAGGCCTCCTACTTAAGATTGTTTGTCTTTTGTCATGCTAAATGAGGAATTTTAGGTCAAGGGTTTGCTCTGCATCCACAAGGCCATAATAATAATGAATTCATTTGATGTCAACTGTTACTGTTGTCATAATACCGTGGAGTCCGAGTTCAAAACATTACATATAGTTAAAACATGGTTTCCATCGTCTGCTCTTTAGACTGTTCACAAAAATGTCTGCCCTAATTCTAATCGGTCACTTTGAATTCTTGCTAAGTGCATTTTGAGGGGCACTTCACAGAAGCCTAAAAAACAACATGCTGTCTTCATTTCGGTTATACCAAGCATTACACTGCACACTCAGTTAATGTCTTTGGACGTGTAATTGAAGTGAACCTACCCTCCTCCAGGATGGGCCTTGAGATGACAAACGGGAGTTCCTGCAGTGGCTCCATGTACTTGTGCCCAGCGCTGAGCACGCTGATCTGGGGCAGGCAGACTACCAGGGTCCCCGGCATGGAGGCCTGGTTGTGGTACCAGCTACGCACGGTGCCGGGGATGTCTCCGCAGATGAGAGTGCCCGGGGACGGCAGGCTGTCGTTGGGCAGGAATACACAGCACGACTGCAGCTCCAGCTGATGGGGGGAAAGGAGAGACACGTGTCAAAAACACCAGTGTGATATGATGATATCTACTGTTGTTGTCAGTTAAAGGCATACCGTGGTCTAACACAGTACCATTCAGATCATGTGCCCTCGGCTAAGGTGATTGACGTCAACATGCTAATGTTGTACGGTATTAAAATCACTACGTTCAAATCTCTCCACTAAAATGCTTAAGATATGACATTATGATAACTAGATTTCATGCAATGTGCCTTTAACACCACATTCCTGCTCTTGCCTGCTTCCAGGCTGGTTTTATTGGCCATTAGGTCAGTACACAGTAGCCAGTAAGGACAGCAGCGGTGTTAAACTGTGCTGGAGATGTAATGGCACCTTGTCTTTTTCCATTACACTGGGCCAGTCCTGATTTAAGAGACCCGTTAACAGACAGGACAGAAATGGGGTCCAAGGGGCAGACAGCAGGTGCTGCCAAAAAATAAGTGTGCGCGTGTGTGCGTGCGTTTAACAGTATAGAAGACCAGTCAAGACTCAACCGCTGCCTAGGGCGTTCACACTCTAAATGTATTTAATATCACAACTGCAAAGGGTTCAGAGGACTTCTGGTATGTCTGCAGCAGGGAGTGCCATTGGCTTCAACCTGACAAATTGTTTGTTAATATAGATACAGGACATGTACAACAGGCCTGTGTATTACTTCTACAGATTACTTTAAAGTCACAGACGGGCAGAGAGAGAGGGGGGAGAGAACGAGAGATGAAGAGAAAGAAGCGAGAGAGAGGGCAGAGAAAGAGATGAAGAGAAAGAAGCGAGAGAGAGAGACAGACAGATATGGTTACACATTCATGGCATGGCGTTTTCTCTTTTGATTTCCCATTCAAAGTCGTGTTTGAAACTAGAGGACGTTCACACACTGACGCGTATGGCTTTGCTCCCCTTGAAGAGCTGCGCACAGGAAGACAAACTGGAGCAGATCTTCACAGCCAAGCTGTAAAGCCGGCACACGCACGGAAACCTATGGACTCCTTGGCTTAGTTGCATACTTTGCTTTTCCCCCGTTCCCCTTTCTTCTTTTTACTGAAGACCTTCTGATTATTTATTAAGCCCCAGGGGAATAATCAATTATGTTTAGATCAATTATGTCTTGAATTTACATGACCTGAAGAAGGCAACGCCGGGTACTGTCTTAAGCTAATGCAAAGGGAAAATGTGAAATTATGTTTCAGCTGTATATTCTTAATGTCAGATGTCTTAAATAAACAGGTGACTCCATTAACATAGAAAGTATGATGTGAGCAATGCAGAGCGAAGACTCTGTAAGAGACTGTAAAATGTAATGCAACCCAAACTAGAACCCAAAATGTGTGCAGGTCCAGAATACTACATCATGCCTGTGCATACAATGACAGAACTTTACAAATGCTCTGTTTAACCAGTAGATTGTAATGTTATACTTGTACATTAGCAAAGGGTGTACTGTATGTATATGGCCACCTAAGGCCACAGACTGTCTAATTTTGTCTAAATAAGCTATCATATATAACAATTCTAAACGCGTATACAACATCACTGCAAAATGAATAACATTGGCAACAATTAAATACCTTTTGAACAGCTCTAGTAAAGGGACCCTTTGTGAAATTCTGGAGTTAATGACTTGAAATATAATATATACAAATGTGGCAAAATCCACTTTGCATTTTTGCTTCATTACAGTTACCCCACCTGTAAAAAAAATTGTACTAACATGGGATATGTGAAATATAATTGTGAAGCATACAATAGGATATTCTTATTGGTCGATGGCTTCCTTATGCTTTGCTGTAACTAAATCCACACCAACTCATAACAACACACAACGAGCGATGAGGTCAGGTTTATGCTAGCACAACACTTGCCACATGACACAGTCATATTCTAACAATCATCAGATAACATCTCGCAGATGACAGAGAAAAAAACGTCAACAATTGTATGGCATTCACAAGACATAGAGACCACTGTTTCTTGTGATGTTTACACTAGAAATAAAATAATATAAAGTTTTAAATGCTTCAAAGGCCCTTATACGTAATGGAAAACCAAACAACATGTCAGTCCTAAATCTGGGTGATAGAAAACTAATCTCCAGGCTTGCGTTTTTCTCAATTTTCCCCCTTTGGCCACAGCTAATAAAAGCCACAATAACACAGAAACAAACATGCTGTAATTCACAGTGGCAACTGTTCATGAGTCCAAGTCCACGGCAAGGGCAGTTGAAAGTGAAAAAAAGCAATATTTGCTTTCTAACTTGGTCGGACAGCCACAAGAGTGAGCTGGCATTCCCACACATGGATATGGTCCGGAGGCTACAGCCACCGATTAATGATCTCACCCCAAACAACAGAAACACTAGAGGACAAATATACAGTAATCAATGCTGTATACAAATAAACAGTCATGATTTTCTCTCTTAGGATTATGTTAACATACATAATGGACACTGAGTGGAAAAATCTGGCATACTGGCTGGATGTATTGCTTTTTTGGTATATCCAAGATGACCACCATGGATTCTTGACCACCATGGATTCTTTACCACCGTGGATTCTCCCCTATGATCCAAAGCAAATTACCACTATGGTAACTTGCATTGGACAGGGACTGAGCCTCACATCATTAAATTGTTCAACACATCTACCTCTGGCACTGAATTACATTGATGAAATATGACCTTGGTCACTAAATGCAGCTCTCACTGTTCATTTAGAGAACGTAGATCAAACATTCTGTGGTTTTAGCGAATCACCACTCGGGCAATCTGAGGTGCACCAAATCATTCACAAGCTATATGGGAAGTCCCGATTCGAACTCTGTGGTTGCGCTGCCCCTTCTGGGATGTCAAAACCTCAGAGGGCTGGCTGTGCCTATGCTCCCTGTTGCCTGGGCGACCACTAACTGCAGGTCAGCAGGTTGGTTAACCTCACGGGCCTCTCAGTGCTTCCCTGCTGTGGCCGTAAGGTTAACACACACAAACACACACAGAAGCATGTAGCCTACACAAACAAACAGCCAAGGCACTCCTGGTGTACATTCTTTACACCATGTGTGTGTGTGTGTGCACGCGTGTATAAAGGAGAGTTGGGCTGGTAGCTGGCAGGGGTTTTGCCACTCATGAACCATGCTGACAGTGACACCTCCTCTGTACACCAACACTCCATCCATCCCTCCCTCCCTCCCTGCCTGCCTCCCACCATACATCCGCCCAGCTCTCTCGTGGCTCAAGTCTGGTGGCTTGTGTCCGGGCTGTCGGCACGTGACCACACACTGATTCAGGATGGAAGGTGCGTGCAGTCACCGTGAGTGGGGACGGTGGGGATCCGTGGAGCTCTGGGTGGTGCGCTGGAATTGCATACAGTGCACACACACGCACACCAGAGACTTAAAATGCTCCTGATGTTTACAGGTCAAACTGGACTTGCGTGTTTGAGACCAAGGTTGCGTTTTAACTCGATAGTTGGGGTGTAAAAGTTCAGCTGGGGTTTGCATGGTCTTGTTTGGTATTCTCCACAATTGTGTTTAACAGCTCCGTAACAGGCCAATAAACACAGCCGTGGATGTAGTTAGCTTGCGTGGACAATGTTGCTTTACTGCAAACTGACAGGTGTGCCAGGTTTAGTGTGTGTGTGTGTGCGTGCATGCGTGCGTGCGTGCGTGCGTGCGTGCGTGCGTGCGTGCGTGCATGTGCGCGCCAGTGGCCATGCACAGTATCCTGCAACAAGACACTGACAGGTATGCCAGGTGGACCGAAGCTCAGTTGATTCGGTCACAGGCTTGGACGATAGAGACTTGTAATTGCGGTGGTGTATTACTCACAAGTCAAAGGTTCAGCAAGCGAAACCATATTTTTATCCATAATAGGATAGTGCAGTGAGGCGCTTATTCTCTCTCTCTCTCTCTCTCTCTCTCTCTCTCGTTCAGTTGGGGTAGACTCGTGGAAAAGGCAGTTGTTCCAAGCACAGCAGCAGCGGGGAAATTTCCCATAGAAATGGGCACAAATATTATGTGAACGCCAGTAGTGTAATTGTAGTGTGGAATATCTATTACACAACTTCACCCTCTGCGGGGTTCAGGTTAATGTGGAATAAAAAGCGGATAGATAAATGACAGACGGCGCCTGTTGGAAACAGCCTAGGTAGAGTACAAATATACTCAGGAGAGACGGGGAACATGCTGGCTTGATGCGTGTGAGTGACCCAGTCCTGATCTATCTTTTACAATTAATGATTCTGTGGGATCTAGAATAATAAACAAGAAAGAAATTATAATACACACATACACAGTATATATATATTGAAGGAACTTGTTTGCTGAAATGTACCCTTAAAACCAGATTACATTATTGAATTTTTATGTTACTTACACTACCGTTCAAAAGTTTGGGGTCACCCAGACAATTTAATGTTTTCCATGAAAACTCACACTTTTTTTCATCAAATGAGTTGCAAAATGAATAGAAAATATAGTCTAGACATTGACGAGGTTAGAAATAATGATTTTTATTTGAAATAATAATTTTGTCCTTCAAACTTTGCTTTCGTCAAAGAATCCTCCATTTGCAG